>JAKUCV010004695.1:178667-238438 GCA_028386065.3 Turnera subulata
TATCGTCCAATCATACAGGCTCTATTCGGAGGCTCTATTGAGGACCCATATGTATATTATATTATTAATCTTACAAATATAATTTTTATTATATACAAATTAAATAATATAATAATAGAGGAAGTAGATAGAGGCGGGCTCTCCCGGTCTCTATTTTTAGAGACGGTCTCTACTATTCACAGAGCCTCTCTTTTTCCTCCAGTGGCGAGATAGACTCTAAATTGCTGATATGGCAAATAGAGCCCTGTCATGAAGCCCACACTGGAGATGGTCTTATCTACTACTAGTGGTGGCACATCGGTAGAGACATGGGAAAAAAGCCGTGGCGTCGCATTCACAAAACCATCAGATATTCAAGACAGTGACTCAACACTTTGTATGCTCTTACTTGGATTCAGAATGGGTAGGGACATTCTGGTGCTCAACGTTGATTGCTTTCCAACTTCTATTGCTTTCATTTTTTTATCATGAAATGTTTATCTTTCATTAAACCAATTTTGATGCACATAAAGAACTCGGGGTCATCGAACCCGTCACACCTTTTTCATTTTCCTATCTCTTTGCGCAAATAGAAATCAAAATTAACCAATTTAGAACGCTGTGCTTGATTGTTCAACGCCAGTGAGCTTTGTCGTGGGGTAAAGGACAGCTAATAAGAAAGACAGGATCGAAAATAGTGATTGCTTAGGTTTAATTGATTATAATTATATCTCAAAAGCCGATGACTATACGACGGAATATGGGACACAGTATTTATTGGTTAGCACATTGGAAAAATTGGTACGCTAACTTCCACACCCACAGCATACTCTCATTTTGGCAATCTACCTACGGTGACGTAAGAAACATCAGAGTCGAACACAAGAATAATCTAATGCCCGAACTATACCGGGACATTGATGAAAAAATTGTCAACTGAGAATAAGAGGGACATTCATCTCCTACCCTTTCCAGTCAAACATTCATCTTACACTTGCAAATACCAATGAGAAGGAAAAGACCAATTTCATTCCAATACAAGGATTTTACACATAAAATACATCAGAACAGGTTCAACTCAACCCGACAGAATCAACCCAAGGGATAGAAACAGTGCAGGATGAGCGTGAATGGCATTAACTGATTAAACATACCTACTGCCCCAACCTGTCTTTATCAGATCGGGAGCAAAAACCACCAGGAGTGGACGCAGGCAATTAATCCTCTTCATTGACTAGATGTGCCTTCAGCTTCCAAATATTATTTCACGGATACTATCCAGGAAGGGCCGGGATACAGTAAAAACTATTATTACTATTTGCTAATATTAAGGATGAATGCCGCCAGGAACCATCATTCTTTGCAACAGAGAAGGCTTTGCAGAGAGACACAAATTTACTCATACTGCCAGTGCCAAGTCTGTTGCCTACTTGTTCATCTTAAACCTTTCCAGGACATTTGATCAATTTAAAAAGTATGAAACTGTTCAAGCCGCCTAGTCAGATTGGTAAGTCAAAAAAACATAGAGATACTTCAACTTAGGGAAGCATACAGTGACCGAGCAGAAATGCCAAGTTCCAATATCAACATACTTTTGTGAAACATCAGCTGTTATTCCAAACACCATTACGATGACTGAAGCAGAGAAATCCCACTAGCAATCACTACAAACGTCAGTAGTCATACGAAACAACCAGATAAGCTGATATTTCACCGGAGTGAACAAGAGAAAGAAGAAACTTACAGCAGATCTAACAACCAAATTCAACTGGATATTAATGACAGGTGAGCTCTACCGATTAAGAAAATATAAATAAGATATTGGTGAAATTTGAAATCTACCTCAGTTGAAGTCTCTGAGATATTATGATGTAGAAGCAATCCCATCAATGTCAGAACTCAAGGCAGATGCCTCACAATCTGCACAGTCCTCGCAGATACATTTCTTTGTGTCACAGGAATTGGGAATAATGCCATTTCTCCCAACTCATAGAGTACACGACAGGACGAATTCAAGATGCCAACCATACCAAAAGAAAGAAGGCAATCGCATAGAGACAGCTGTCCATTAGCAAAAGTCAAAGAACAAAGATAAGAAAGCCCAAACTCCCTAACAAACGTTTCGATAGTTTCCTCTACGAGCAACTGTGACATCTCTAACAAATAGGACACGGCAGGCACAGAAACAAGTTCGACTGTTGTCTTGATGGCGTGTTGCATCATAAGCATATTAGCAATACAAACTAAGATCAGCCAACTGAACAACAGCCCTGCTTTCAATTTGTCTGCATTGCTTCTGAATGATACTTGTCCAAATCTGCATCAAGGGCTTCTGCAGATATCTTCTCACCACGACCTCTACCGCGTCCACGGCCCCTTCCAAAGCCACGACCAACAGCACCACCTCGTGAACGTCCCATCGCGCCACCTCTACCTAGTCCACTGCAGAAAAACAATCAAGAGAACCACACTGTTCAATAATAATGCAACATTATCAAGATTCAACCGTTCCAACCAGAATCATCTGAATAAGAGAATTCCGCATTGAAATTTCAAATAAACAGATAAAGTCTCAGCACGGATCTATATTTCCACAAAAGATCAATACTTTACAGAACATACCCTCTTGGAAATCCGCTAAAATTATGAAAGGCGCCATTAACAGCTTGCGGCACAACAGCAACAGCAGCAGGGGGAGCAACAGGAGGGGAAACAAGCTCTATCTTCATGGGTTTGCCATCAAGTTGCACATTGTTGTACCTCTTCACGGCAGCCAGGGCATCCGCTCCACGGGCAAACACAACTTCCGCAGTTCCCTAAGAAAAATACGATTGGTTTTGTCTTTTTGTTCTTCTATTTTCTTTTTTGTTTTCTTTTCTAAAACTAGAGCAGGACACAGGATTACAAAATGTAGAGAATCCACCACTAAGTAGCAGTAGGGTTTGTTTTGTTCTTATATCCAAAACTCGATTATGATACCTTCGATCTCCCACTCCGGTCGTAATGAATCGAATACTTCTTCAGCTCCCCAACCTCCGAAAATAATTCCTACATTTCAATTAACTCCTCAGTTATAACTTATAAATCCTTAATTATAATTACCCCGCCAAAAAAAATAAAAGAAAGAGAAAAAAAAGTGTTGGTTACCTTAATATCCTCGTTAGAGACACCGTAATCTAGGTTAGAGATGTACAGTTTGGTGGAGAATGTCCGATCCGTGAACATGTCCGGCTGCCACGTCGGTTGCGGTGCCTGGTATCATCAATTAGACAAAATTAATCAGAAAACGATTAGGGTTTCTAATTAATTATTAGGCGGCGGGAAAGAAATGGGAGATAGTGAAGAAAGTAAACTTCTTTAAAATTTGAAATACCTTAGCGGCGGAGTACGGGGCGGCCCGATAGGCGGAGCGGTTTGGGAAACGGCGGGCGGGTCCTGATTTGGGGCCAGGGCGGCCGCGGCCGCGGCCTGATCCGGGCTTTCTGGTGCTCTTGATTAGGTCGTCGAGGGACATGTCCAACGAGGCCGACATCGTTTCTTCTTCTTCTTCTTCTTCCGGTGGGTGGTGGCTTTCGATTAATTTGGTAAAAGAGAAAAAAAAAAAGAGAGAGAGAGAGAGAGAAGCGGTGGTGATTAAGAAAAGAGGGATTTTGGAGAAGGAGACAAATAAGAAGAAGGGAAAAGGCAAGGAAGTTGGGCCTTTTTTTTTACAACGATGGTTTTATCTGTTTTTATAATTTTAGTAATCCGGGATTCTCTCTTGTGAATATTATAATAAATATCCTATTTTATTTTCTATAACTTTATAGGGTTGTTTTATAGATAATGCCATAATATGTACCAAAAAAGTAGAAAATGCTAAAATTTAAAATAGCATACACTATATGTTTTTGGAAAAGAATTATGGCCTGAGATAATTGAAGATTAGGACAATTAGCATCCAAAAAAGGACAATTACGCTTAAAAAGGACATTTATATTAGAGTGTTTGCAAGAAGCATCTTTTTTTTTTTTGTACACATACGAGAAGTTTTAAGGAGTGAAATTGTTTTCATTCTAAAAAAAAGAGAAATTGTTTTGCTATACTTGATTTTTTCCTTCCAACACCAAATTTATCTTTTATCGTGTCAATATTAATAGGCCCTAAGCCTAGAAAAAGCAAAAGAAAAAGAACGGAGAAGAATTTTCCGTACAAGACAAAATACAAAGGAGCAACTGCAAGTGGGAGTTTAGTGTAGACTGTAGACCAGTCCAGTCGTAATAAAACCGTCAAAAAGAATTGGCGCTATGTAGCATTTTCCTTTATTATCTGGCCAAAAAAATAAAGAAATATATTATTACAAGACGCAAAAGAGTTGTCTTTGCTTTGCCACATTTTTCTTACACATGGACCCCACACCCCCCAACAACGTTTGAACTAAGTATAGATGTTTTTGGATGATGATGATGATGATGTGCACGATCTTATGATTTATTACGATTCAAAAAAAAAAAGTAAAGAGAGTTTTTAATTTTAGTTTTAAGTGAAGTTGAAACTGGGCGGGGAGTGCGGTGACCAGGAGAGCAACTTGAAGCTAAAGAGGAATCCCAAAGAGAGATTCGAGACCAGAGCCCTTTTTCATGACATGGGTCTAAGGTGTTCAGTTGAGTGGCATTAAGGGGGGGGGGGGGGGGGGGGGGGGGCCCCCCCCCCCCCCCCCTCCTCTCTCCTCCAGGTTTACTTTGATTCCTGCGTTTTCTTAGTAGTATTTATTACTATTTTTAAGGAGCAAGTTTGCTTCTTTTGTTTGTGGCTCTGGCTCTGGCTTGTTACCTGAAGTGGGTTCATGGGTGGTTTTACTTTAGAATTGTTAGTTTTCTTGCTTTTCCTCCGCTGTTGCTTTCTGTTTGCCAAGTCGGTTTTGTTGATCTGTTATGGTTGTTCTCTTTCTTTTTTTTTTCCTTGCAGAGACGAATTTGAAGCGAGATTTGGCTGCATCTCCTGCAAAGTTTGATGCTTTGATTGTTTCTCCAAGTTGATTCATTTGGAATTTTGGTTGTGGAGAGGAAAGAAGAGGAAAAAGGTATGTTACTAGTGGGGTTTGGAATTTCATTTTTGTTGCTTATTTTGCTGGGATTCTGGCTTGTAGGGACTTCATGACCTTGGTTTGTTTTGAGTTCTGGACAGTAGTGTAAAGAGTTTTGAATGGTTTGACTTTGTAGGTATTTTTGAGAAAGGTTGGGGTCTGTAGCGTGTGTTCCAACTTGGTGTTGCCTAAGCGTGAAGTTTGAAGTTTTGGTTGTTTTATAAATTGGAATTTGAATGGTTGTGCTAATAGGGTAGAGGTTTGGCCTATTGGAGTGACTGAGGTTGAATCGAGCTTCTTTTAGGTATGGATAATTCGAAAAACAGGCAGGCAGATCATTTGGGTGTGAACAAGATAGGCAAGAATATAAAGAAGAGCCCTTTACACCAGCCAAATTTTGCTAATAATCCTAATAGACAACAACCGCAACCTCAGGTCTACAACATAAGCAAGAATGATTTCAGAAACATTGTTCAGCAACTAACTGGTTCTCCATCTCAAGAACCCTTGCCTAGACCTCCCCCTCAAAATCCACCCAAACCCCAGAGTATGCGGTTGCAGAAGATCAGACCCCCTCCACTAACACCCATCAATAGACCCCATATACCACCTCCGGTGCCTGCTCCGGCTCCTCCACCGCAAGTTCCAGTTCCTTACAGTAACAACTTTGTTAGGCCTGGGCCTCCTGGTCAATTTGGACAGCCGTCTCCAACAATGATGCCACCATTCACACCTGGGGACTCTGTATGGGCAAATACAGCTGAGTCTCCTATCTCGGCTTATATGCGTTACCTTCAAAATTCAATCATGGATCCGGGTCCAAGAGGTAGCCAACCACAGCCACCGTTACAACAGCAGCAACAACAACATGGTCCTGGGCCAATGCAGCCGCATCCACATTCATCTGGTTTACTTCCTAATCCACCTCCTCCTGGTTTGCCTTCGCCTAGAGTAAATGGTCCCCCACCACCTATGCATAATCTTCCGTCCCCAAGAATGAATGGTCCTGCCTTGTTACCCTCGCCAACTTCTCAATTCCTTTTGCCCTCTCCCACCGGCTATATGAATCTGCTCTCTCCTCGCTCACCGTATCCGCTGCTCTCACCTGGGGTTCAGTTTCCTCCATTAACACCTACATTCCCTTTTTCACCAATGGCTCAACCAGGGATTTTAGGACCAGGACCTCAAGCTCCACCTTCTCCAGGCTTTTTCCCATTGTCGCCGTCAGCCTTTTTTCCTGTCCCAAGCCCAAGATGGAGGGATCAGTAATCATAGAATAACATTTATGTTGAGGAGTTCTCTGCTTGACAAGGCACTGATACATTCTTTACAGAGGTATATCTGTGATTGACTGGAACTTCATTTGTGAAAGTGCTACACATACTGCTTTTGGACAAGGGTCTGGGAAATGTTTGTAGTCTTATGTTCAAATTTATTTTCCTTGTTTTTTCTTGTATTTTGTTTTGTCTTGCTAGTTTTGCAGCTTGTTATTGAACTCTTTAGCAGCTGCATTTTTTACTAAAAATTCTTGGACAAGTGTTCCTTGGGCAATGCAATGAAATACAGACCCATGTTAGCTGGACACCTGGACAAGAGCTGTAACATGAAACAGGTTGTAGCTTGAAAGGAGGTAGGTTTACAGAATTCAATTACCATGTGAATTATGTAGAAGAATTCTTGTGTACTTGAACCGTTATTGATTAAATTTTAATTGGTCAGTTCAATTCAGTGAATGGAATTTGAAAACAGTTTTTTTTTGTTTATTGCTTAAGAATAACTCATGTCCCACCTTGCATTTGACTGTGCTGTCAATGTTGATGATGATATTACGATTTTATTTGGATAATTAACAATGTCATGATTGTTTCCATCTAGAATTCTATATCACTTGGACAGTGCTATGTACCTGAACTTAGTTTGCATATGCCAATTTCTTGTATGTATACTTGCCCTGAAGATGGAACTTAGAATTGAAGTGATTTGTTCGAGCCGTGATTGGCTTGCTTGGTTGTGGTGGGTTTTCAGACTTTCAAAACTTGGTCGGCGCTATTTAGGTCCTTTGTTGATTGGCTGCCATAAGTGTGATTTTGGTCCGGTGGTTGCTATTGCTTGCAGTGAGATGCAGCAATCTTGGTGATGAATATTCTGTAATAAGTTGATTAAAAATTACTTTTGATGAAAGCAAGTGAACTCTGGCTTTTTCGCAATGGGGGCAAAACTAACTACCTTTGCCCTAATGATTTTTGTTTGTAAATGCATTATATTAGTTGTTAATGCTAAGCATCTTTCAATTATCGGTGCATGGTCCAATGTTGCATCACATACAGCTGGACCAAAACAGCATTGTGGATTTTGAAATAATTTCCTCTCGTTCATGTGGTTATGGAATCTAAATGTTTGTGGGGGTGACCTCTATGCTTGTTATAATATTGGTTGCTGGATATGTCTTATGATGAAGGATGTCCTCCTGGATCTTGCTTCTAGATTTGAGGTCTGAGTTTCAAGTAAGGTAAACGTGTAAGAAGTATTTTTAAATTACTTTCCACAAAATTAAACATTATTGTTCAAAGTTGATTCTGCCGCTCGGACGTCTGCTTACCTTTTGAACTTATACATAGTGATGTGATGATTAAGGTTGTAAAAATGTTGTTTTAAGTAATAAAGACTATTGAGTTGTGGAAACTCCAGGCCCTAGTTTTTGAAGTTTATACTTGAATTTTTATCTATTGTTGTAATTTCTTTCATTTCTGGTTGGCACTATTATCTAATGAGTGAAATGAAGGCTGCTTTACTTATAGTGATTTTACATGATTGTGGCTGCGCATTGAAGGGAGTAAACAACATCCCAACCCATACCCATTGATTTTTGTATCAAATTCGAGTATTATTATTGAATCAATAAATGTTTTACCAACCAACATCAATCTTTGTAACAATATCAAATATTAATACTTTTTTTTTTTCCTTCTTTAAAGCTTCACATGGGTCATTGAATTTATAATATTTTTCATCCAGGTTTTATGGATCAGAGGTGGAAATATTTAAATTTTATGTTGTTACATCCTTGCTAGTAACACCATTTTTAAACCAATTTTTCTGACTTTGTTTTGGGCTTTCTTGTTTATGAAAATATATTTTAAATATTGAGTTAAAAAATTTAATTTATTAAGGAATTTCTTGGTACCAACTTTGTCGGTGTGTCACACGGATGTCATATCAGGGTCAGCCCAACTAGTGAGCCCACCTAGGTTTGCAGGCCGATGACAGAGTTGTCAGCATAGGTGGGCTCATGAGTTCTATTTAAGCCCAAAATTACAGTGGGCTCGCTAGTTGGGCTAACCCAGATAATCATCTTCGTAAACTCAAACCTCAAAACCAAACAAACATCAAGCACTTCTCATGTCTCCAAATCAAGCAATGGTTTCCATGTCTCTCTCAATATATCCAACTTAAAAAAAAAAAAAATGAAAAGCTCCTCTTTCCATTTCAATTCCTCCATAGAAATGCAACTCTCCCGACCAATCAGACCGAACTCCATCCTCCAAAGAACCCGGCGGTTTTGCACTCACAAACCCACCGGATTCGTAGATAATGGCGAAAAAGAGAGAGACTCCCAGTTCATTGCCACACTCAGAAACATCGTACGAGGAAACCAAAGCTGGAGGGTTGCGTTTAACGACCCCTTCATTTCGAGCAAACTCCAGTCCCATCACGTGGAGCAACTCCTGATGCAGACCCTTGATGATTCCAGGTTAGCTTTGAGGTTCTTCAACTTCCTGGGCTTGCACAAAGGCTTTAACCACTCCACCTTGTCGTTTTGCATCCTGATTCATGCCCTGGTTAGTGCTAATCTCTTCTGGCCCGCTTCTTCGCTCTTGCAAACGTTGCTCCTTCGTGGGTTAGACCCAAGAGAGGTTTTTTATGCTCTTTTGGAGTCTTTTAGGATGTGTGGGTTCAGTTGCACTGTGGGTTTTGATATGTTGATCCAGAGTTATGTGCAAGATAGGAGACTGTTCGATGGTGTTCTGATATTCAGGTTGATGAGGGAGTGCGGTTTGGCGCCTGAAGTTAGAACCTTGAGCGATGTCTTGAATGGGTTTTTGAGGATGAGGCGGTTCGATATGGTTTTGATGTTGTTTGATGAGATGGTGGGTTCGGGTATTAGACCTGATGTGTATATCCACACGGCAGTGATTCGAAGTTTATGTGAATTGAAGGATTTTGATAAGGCAAAAAATATGATGCATTGGATGGAATCGAGCGGATGTGATTTCAATATAGTATTGTATAATGTGTTGGTTCATGGGCTTTGTAAGAGGTTAAGAGTTTGGGAAGCTGTAGAGATCAAGAACAGTTTGGTTCAAAAGGGACTGAAAGCAGATGAGGTTACTTATTGTACTTTAGTGCTTGGATTATGCAAATTGCAGGAGTTTGACTTTGCGGTGGGGTTGCTAAATGAAATGGTGGAATTGGGGTTTGTTCCAACTGAAGCTGCTGTTTCAGGAGTTGTTGAAGGGTTGAGGAGGAAAGGGAGAATCGGTGAGGCATTTGATTTGGTGAATAAGGTTGGGAGAGTTGGGGTGACGCCTAGTTTGTTTATTTACAATGCTATAATCAATTCTTTGTGTAAAGAAGGAAAATTTGACGAAGCAGAGTTCCTGTTCAAGCAAATGGAAGAGAAAGGTCTACGTGCTAATGATGTCACATACTCTATTTTGATTGATTCATTTTGTAGAAGGGGGGAAATGGATATTGCGCACCACTTGCTTCATAAAATGACTGAGGCGGGGATAAAAATGACCGTGTATCCCTATAATTCCTTGATTAATGGTTATTGCAAGTTGCGAAATTTGGGTGCAGCAAAGGCTATTTTTGACGAGATGTTTTATAAAGGCTTGACACCAACTGTAGTAACTTACACATCATTGATAAGTGGATATGGTAATGATGGAGAGTTGCAAGAGGCATTTAGGCTGTACCATGAGATGACTGGTAAGGGCATTTCAGCGAATGCCTATACATTTACAGCACTCATATCCATTCTTTGTCGAGCAAATATGATGCCTGATGCAATTAGATTATTTGATGACATGGTACAAAAGAATATTATGCCAAATAATGTGACTTATAATGTTTTGATTGAAGGATACTGTAGACAAGGAAAAACAGCAAAAGCCTTTGAGTTGCTTGATGAAATGGTAGGCAAGGGTTTGGTTCCAGATACTTATACCTTTAGACCTCTGATAAGTGGACTTTGTTCTGCTGGTCGAGTATCTAAAGCCAAAGAGTTCATCGATTGCCTTCACAGCGAGCGTCATAAGTTAAATGCGATATGCTATAGTGCATTGCTTCATGGTTACCGCAAGGAAGGAAGACTGAGAGAAGCATTGAGTGCTTGTCGAGAGATGGTGGACAGAGGGGTAGACATGGATCTTGTGTGCTATGCCATACTTGTTGATGGCTCTACAAGAGGACATGATACAAGAACTTTACTTGATTTGTTGAATAACATGCACATTCAGGGATTGAGGCCAGATACTGTAATGTACACGAGCATGATTGATGGGCACAGCAAAGCGGGGAATCTTAGGAAGGCATTTAGTCTATGGGATATCATGATTGATGAAGGATGTATTCCAAATACTGTAACATATACTGCATTGATAAATGGCTTGTGCAAGGCTGGACTCATTGACAAGGCGGAACTTCTTTTAAATGCAATGCAGGCAAGCAGTTCCAGCCCAAATCATGTGACATATGGTTGTTTCCTTGACCACCTTAGCGGGAAAGGGGAAATGGAAAAGGCTGTGGAGCTGCATAATGCAATGCTTAATGGGTTTTTAGCAAACACTGTTACTTACAATATACTAATCAGGGGATTTTGCAAACTGGGAAATTTTCAAGAGGCAACAAAGCTCCTGGATGGAATGGCTGACAATGGTATATTCCCAGATTGCATTACCTATTCAACAATTATGTACGAGTATTGTAGGAGGAACTATTTACAGGAAGCTATCAATTTGTGGAACAGTATGCTAAATAAGGGTCTTAAACCTGATACACTAGCATACAATTTTTTGATATATGGTTGTTGTGTTGCTGGGGAGTTAGGAAAAGCATTTGAACTGCGGGATGACATGTTAAAAAGAGGCGTGATGCCCAATCGAGTTCTACTCAGTACTCCTGTTACTTAGGATTCAGAGAAAACTGTATTTTTAGGGTTCGTAGATGTCCTACTATTCCATTGGGAGTCTCTCCAATATTTGTATAGATCATGGAATTCTTGTTTATTTGGTTAGGAAAACATTAAGATGTAGAAGAGAAATAAAGGAAAAAGAAGATGAAGAAAGTTATTTACCAAGGGAAGGCACATGGATGAAGCTTTCTCAAAGATAATAGTTTCTCGACCATTGGTGGGATGATGCAAACATTATTTCAAATAAATATTCTCTGGGCTAAGACTATTTTCGAGACTAATATATCCCCTATAGGTATAATATATTCCAAAGCAGTTATAGTGCAAGTGTAAATTAGAAGGAAAATAGTTGTGGCAGGAATGGTGAATTCAATCCATACAGTATTGAAATTTTTAGTAAAATCAACATAAAATACAATAGAAGGCTGTATGTATAAGTTGATCTGCTAAGCTAATTTAAGACGGATAAGCTGTATGTTGAGTCTCTTGCCAAGTTATATCAGGTTTTTTCCTTGTGATGCCCTATACCAGGTGACATGTACTACCCGTTTATTTATCATAGAAACTTTTTTTTTTTGACAGAAATTTATCATAGAAACTTGCGATTTGAAAAATCGAGCGTTTAACTTATCACCGAATAGCTATTGAACAACTTGATGAGCTTAGTTAAAATCTTTTGTCAGCAAAACCTAGTACAACGTCTCTTATAAGAAATGAATGCCGAGTTGAAATCCACAATCTCGCATTTTATCATAGCTGCCATAGCAGAGCAAAACAATGCAGCCACAGCCATCTTAACCAATCACCTAGACAATTTGAGACTTGAGATACTTCTATTAGGGCACAGTAGTCCAAGTAGTTCGGTGGTGATAGCAAAGCTAGGTTCTACATTCATTTAACATAAAACCTTAAGGTTAAAATACAATAGAAAAAAAGAAAGAACCAAGACGATCAATATGACAAAAGACCAATGCCATAAAAAATATGGCCACTAGTTTTCTTTTTTTTTTTTGGTAAAAAGCACAACTCATCCATTTTCCCAAAAGTGAAGATGAACCCGGTTTTC
This sequence comes from Turnera subulata, assembly GCA_028386065.3. Lineage (NCBI taxonomy): Eukaryota > Viridiplantae > Streptophyta > Magnoliopsida > Malpighiales > Passifloraceae > Turnera > Turnera subulata. The sequence goes on from JAKUCV010004695.1 coordinate 190,974, forward strand.
TATACCATCAGAAGATGATACGCCGCAAATTATAAACAAAACTTCAGGAGGAAACACACACGATAAGAGCATTACATAACAGACCATAGAATTATATCAAAATCACCACAGCTGTTCGAGAGGAAGACTATAAAGGCGAAAACTCAAACAAACAGATCAATATCACAGTTTCAGTCAGGCTCAACCACCATAAGCTATAAACATTTCGCCTTAAAGAAGACAAACTCTCCATTGCGAAATTGAAAGGCTTCTATTTATCTAGCACGGCTGTTAATGACATCCAGACCCATTTCAGTTGGATCAGTTGCTTGCAACTCCACCTGGATACCGTCTAGCTCTCTCTTGAACCTGTCCTTGGAACTTGCATAAATCATCTTGCTTCTCACCCTTGCTGTATCAGGAGACCTTTGCAAAAGCAAGTGACAGAAACGGTTTAGTCAAAAGACCAAGCCAAATAAAAAATGTACAAACCACTACTAGCACATCTTCCACATAATAGAAAAAGCTTTTAGCATTGTTACCACGCGATGAAGAATATTCTGCTCTTTTGACAATTCTCTTCAGTGACAAAGTCAAAATCATAAACAGCATATCGGCACTCGTCGGCAGGGAGGCTTGCACTAAAATCTTCATAGCTTTGTGCAGGCTCACCAAGCTTCTCGACAACCACCTGCTTTTGCTTCTCCTCAATCTTATACACTATGAATCGGTAAGTCCTTTTAGCTTTCAACTCCAGAAACTTTAGCTTGCAGTCGTCATGGACCGCCATCCCAGACGCTGCATTAGCCTGTACAATACAAAGGAACACAAAATAAAGTCAAATCACAAAATGAATATCCGGTTCTAGGAAATGTTTCCCTGGAGAGAAGAACAAAGAATCAGCTTGGCTTTGTACTAAATGCCTGTATCGTATGGATCGTTTCACCACATGTTCGAGCATAAAGCTATGAAGAAACAACTTCCAGACTACTCACGCAATCCTTAAAACTAGAAGATAACAGAACAATATCGAAGAAATAACAGAAATGGGTCATGAAATTGTAATAAAAAGACAGTAAAACTACATCAAACCAAGTCCAAAAATCCAATCTTTACAGACATATCAAAGGTTCTACAAATACCCATCATAGACAAAACGAAACCCAACAAAAAAGGCTTCACTCTCTCCAAAGAGAAAAGCTTCATCCATAATTTGTAGAATTACACCTTCACAAAATTAAAACGAAGCAATCTCTAATCAGCCACAATTACGATCGAACTACATAGAAATGACCCATCAAAATCGCCAACCACAAATCCACAGATCTAAAACCTAACTACCCGCCGCCAAAATCAGATCCAACTTCACTTGAACAAACAAAAAAAAAATACAGATCGAAAGCAAATCAAAAACACGAGTCCACTACAAAAAGAGTACAGGAACAACACTGACCATGGTTAATCGGGAGACGAGATCGGAGACCGCGAAGAAGAAAAAGTGAAGCAGAAACTTCGCCGAGGATTTCTGCAGATATTTATGGGAAGGAGAAGGGTAAAGGAGAGGCAGCTTGATTATAATGAAATTTGGTAGACTTGAGCTACTAAATAGTTTTATAGTAGTAGTGTAGTAGTGGTGTATTTTGGGTATTTTGCTTTATTATATTTTAGTTGCTAGTTATACTACTTTTATTTACTATTTCAACGAGATTTCTTTTGAAGACTTTTTTTTTTTATGTTGTTTTGCTATCAATGATGGCGCCTCATGCGGGGACAGCGTGGATGGAAAGTTTGGTCTGTCCAATTATAACCCGACGCGTGGGGTTGATTTTGTTGGAATGTCGGTTCTACCCTTCGCTTTCTTGGTCGGTCTTCTTCTCTTCCTATTATTTTTTCGTCTTTGTCTTCACCGGTAAAGTTTTAAGATTTGAGACCCACTCGCCGCGTCGTCGGTAATTATTATTTATTTTTTAAAAAAATGGTGTTTTTTAATTTGTGTGTTCATTAATTCCAATAAATTTTGTGGAGTTTCTGGATATTTTGACCTTTGGGCTTCCAGCTTCTTGAAGTTGGGCCCATATTGGGCTAGGAGTGGGTTGCTCATTTGTTGGGCACCCGCCTCATGAATATCTCATCTTGTTGGCCCATCAAGGTGATGCTAAAATGTACCTGAAACCAGTAGTAGAGGACTAGCCTCCTTTCCTACATGGAGATTATGATCTTTGACTTCACGGCTTGTTTAAGTTACTTATCTTGTGTGTGTTAGGTCTCAGCTGCTCGTTGGTGGTGCAAGAATGCAGTAGAAGTCTTGAAGATGACTAGAGGACTCTCCTGCAAGTGGGGCTGTAAACAGCCGGGTTGAACTCCGAATATAGGCAGCTCAAGCTTGACTCGTAGAAAGAATTTAGAATTCGAGCATGATTGTGTTTCAATATGCTGCGTTCGAATTGGACTTGTTACTCGCTTAGGCTACATTTGCCTCTCGGGACATAGCCGAGTCCAATCCCATCTAGTCCAATCCCGTCCCAACTGACAAGCGCAACCTTAAGTCACATAATTAAACTCGAACCCCGAGTTGGGCTTGGTAAATGCAAATCAAGTTCAAGTTTTGAACATCCAATCTCGAATAGGGCACAATGGGATAATCATCCATAGGCACAACAGAAAAATCGACTTTACCACGCCAATTGCTGATACACATGTCCACCCCTCGCGCTACTCCATAGATTGGCTTGGCCTCCGAGTTTACAGCTTTCAATTGCCCACGTTCCTCCTCATATTTGATGCTGAGCCTTCTAGCTTCATCCTTCTCAATGAAGTTGTGGGTAGCCCCGTATCAATTAGTGCCCGAGTTTGCTCCCCATTGATGGACTATCTTTTTGTCATATTGTTGTCTTTGTTATCCTTGTATGTTTCATAGCTTTGTTTATGGTGTTTTACCCCAAAAGGAAACAAAATAAATTGAATTTTTCTTCATAGTTATTGCAGCTTTCGTCGAAGAAGCTAGCCTCATGTATATTAACGCCTAGACCAGAGCATATGCTGCCTCACCATTTCTATGTACATAATTATAACCACATTGCACCTAGTTCTGTGACTTGTGTCTACCTAGTACTTCTTAAACTCTTCAAGCTTAGCATTAATTAAACCCAAAAAAAAAACTGTATGCAAAAGGATAGTTTTGTGGCGTTGACAACAAAGTACAGTTACAGTACAGACAATAATATTAATAATACAGCACCAATAGATCAAACTAAGTGTACCCAACATTGAAGAAAAGATGTAGACAAGGCCTAATAATGGCTTGAAATATTCCATAACAACAGCTCTCAATAAGACAAGAAGTAACCAAACTTAAAACAAAAGAACACCAAAAAACAGACTTTCCTTTTCTTCTTAATCAGCTTAACTGATATAATGTATGCTTGAGGTATAAGCATCTCATTGTAGATGCACTGCCAAAGGATCCTCAGTTGCCCAATCGATCAAACACGTTCTACAACTTCAGAAGCATGTTATAATGACTGACTATTAATCTTCCTACGATCTTCTTCATCACCATCATCGTCATCACCGTTGATCTTGCTGCTATTGGTACTGTTTGCCATGGCAATGAATGTGATATATAATCTGGGAATTGCAGCTGACATCTAAATGGGAGTCATGAATGATTTTTTCTCAGAGAGAATGAGTGAATGAGGGAATTCTGAGTTTTAAACCAAAAAAAATAGGGAAGCTTTAACTTTGTGGAGGGGGATCTTCCAAGCATATGCTTGCCCCATTAACTTTGCTGGTCCATTCTTTTTCTTTAACTTTTAGTTATTTTTATGATTAATTCCTAGGAGCTAGTATGGGGTGTGTTACGAAAAGTATGAAAATCTTGCGCAGCAGTTTCAGGTCACATTGTTTTATCATATGCTAACTGGACACGTTGTCGTCTTCCAACACACAAAGAAATAAATAGAAATTCTTGCTTTTCTTTTTTAAAATCTCCCATCCGTTGTCCCGAGCTTTACACACGGGAGAAATCCAAATTCAATCCGGGTCATGCACTTAGTTATGGTGGATAATCAGAAATTCTTGCAAGTGGTATTGAGATCATCTATAGAGTTTAAGGTCTAGTATATATGAGTCTTAATCCTAGTTTGTAAAAGAAAAAAAAAAAAGAATGATTTGTATTCAACCTTTTCCAGAGTGACCAAATCACAACAGTCAAATTGAATTTAAAACAACATATGTATTACTAAAGAACACGCGGAACCAACGAGTAATCTATTTATCGCCAAGCAATACAAAAAAATAGCCAGGAGAATATTCAAGAGATTGTCAAATTATATTATTGTTGAAACGCCCCGACCCGTATTTACCGTACATAGTAAACACGTGCCGGTACTGTGACAACCCAGCCCATCAAGCCCAAGCATACAGTGTGAACTACAATAACTCGGGCTCGACAGCCCATAATAAAATCAACAATGAAATCTCAACCGGCCCAATGGCCCGACAATAACATATCAAAACTGGCCCAATGGCCCAGCAATAATAAAAACATGCACAGCGGAAGACTTTAAATAACTGACACTGTATGCGACACATGCAAACAATGGATCCAAGCCCGTCCAAGGGAAACGTCGCAGCCTGTCCGGAATGCACCAAGTCTGTACCACAACATCTCATCCTACGGGATGAAACCCCGCAGGCGAGGGGTGAGTCCGAAACGCTCACCGACGAAAGATAAACAGTGATATATTCAACCATAACACTTTCACAACAAACACAACTATCACAACAACAAGCACAAACAAACACATCACAAGGATACTGCCATAACAACTAACACATACCACACGACAAGGAATCCAACTCAAACATCACGATAGAGGAATCATAATAAATCATGTCGAGCACATCATAATCAATACTGAACCAAGACCCAAAGAACACTTATTAATTTTTATTACCAATTTTATCTTCCGGGCCCCGTCACTGGACAAGCTAGGGTCGTACCTGGTTATTAATTAATTCCGGATGCTAGGTCAAGAACCAACCCACATATCAGAACAACCGGATATTCGGCATATCCGAGCCACCGCGGATATTCGGCATATCCGAGCCACAGCGGATATTCGGCATATCCGAGCCACAGTCATCATCATGTCAACCAAAACAAGTAACCGACAATAGCATCTCAGAATTAATTTTCAAACCATCGGGTCGTACCTCTACTTTCCAAGTGACAATTATATCCTCATCTCAAAATTAACTTCCATTCCCATTACTTATCATCATACCTCAACTTTTAATCTTCACAATTCACTTCCCAAACTCAACCAGCCAACAATTTCTTATTTCCAAATTCTCACAATCAACAGTTCAATGATTTCTCACAATATCACAAACCAACAGCATAGTTCAACAACATCATGGCAAGTCCACATCAACAAATAGCAACAGTAACATCAACAGTTTCCATAGCAATCATATAGCAGCCAATCAACCAACAATACCCATTTCAGCAGTTCCTTCAAACAGCAAAAATACGCAAACAACAGAAATACACACACAGCATTACGGGCACATATCAAGGTTTATCTATCCTCACCTTGGCCAATTACTCAATTCCGGAAACTATGACCGGTCCGAAGCCGGCTCCTCGGGAAACTGCCCGATATCCGAACCTATACCACAAAATCACATACACACATAAATGCACATAAGAGTATGTCATGATGCCAAACTACGAATTAATCCCATCCCGATTACTTATCCTTTATTATTTCCATTTATCGAAAATATTTATCCATACGTATATCCGAATATAATTTCGGTACTATACTTTAATTAAATCTCTCCTTTAATTTTTTTAATAGAATAATCTTACTTTGTTTTCCAAGATAATGACAATATAATTTTCCTACAAATTATATCATATATAGGTATTTTTTTCCAAAATTATTTCCATAATATATATTAATTGCCAAATTATAATTACCAAATATTATTATCTTTAGACATCCATATTTCCAGTAAAATTAATCATATAAGCTTATTTATTTATTATTATTACTTTTTTTTGGAATAAATGCGAATTTGCAATATATATATTCCCAAAGGTTATATGTTTTTCCAAACAATTATAATATCAAAATATTACCTTCGTATATATTTTTTTCCAAAAGTAATCAGTTACCATAATTTTTCTAGAGAAAATAATACATATATTAAATTTCCAGAATTTATTTTCATGTTATTTATATTTTTTTCCAGAAAATGATCACGTATATAGAAAGTATTCATATCGCATATATCCAAAAAAAAAGTCTTTACTATAAACGAAATTTTAGCAAATAGAGCCATATATTTATGTCTCCGAAAATTTTCTACCAATTATCTAATCATACATGTATATATATACATTCAAAATTTCCTACTTCATACTTATCATAATATTATAGAATAACCATATATATTTTTTTCCAATATATATATTATGTTCCAGAATTATATATATATATATATATATATTTATAATCTGGACTGGGCCAACAATTCAAGCCCATGAACTATTTACCCAACAGATCAGCCTATGGCCCAAGCGCAGAGCCCAGACTAAGGCATGAGCCCAAGGCCCACACCAAGACCAGGCCCGCACCAACCATCCAGCTGACCCGTTGAGGAAACGGGTCACTCACCCTTAACTCGGGTCGGTCAATACAGCACTGGTCACGGCAAGGCGACGGCACGGAAGCGGGGCGGCGACGCGAGCAGGGAACGGCGTGACGACGGAGGCAGAGGCGTCGTAAGGGGAAGCGGCGCGGGAACGAAGGCGTCGGGCTGCTGGTGTGACTCGGCAGCGGCGAGGACCGAGTCTCCACTCGGACGGCGTCGGTTCACAGCAGAGCTGGGGGCAACGATGGTGGTGACCGGCAGGGAGAAGAGGATGGCGCGCGCGAGGGAGGAGAAAGGCCACGGACGGCGTGGCTGCAGGTGACGACGGCGGCACGGGAAGAAGGAGACGGCGGTGTCGGCGGCAACTCCTCCTCCTCTCTTTTCTTTTTTTTTTTATTTTTCTTCTCTTCTATTTTTCTTATTTTCATTTTTTTTTTTTTTTTTTTTTTTTTACTATTAGTCTTGTGAATCAAATAATTCAATTTCGACCGTATTACGGGCGAGTCCGATCCGGACCAGAAAATAACCGATACCCCCTTAGTTATTTTCCGGTGTGATTTTCCGAGAAATTTCGAAACCCGAAAAATACCAACTTAGTTTCGAAAAATCCGCGGGAAAATCACGAGCGCGGGAAAACTCTCGGTTTCGAAAAATGACTCCCGATTTACCTTGAATTAATTACCCAAGATTAATTCAACAGTAATCACGGTAAAACGACTCCTACAGTCCTGGTAAAAATCAAAAATTTTACCCGGGCTGTTACAATTGTTACTGCAATAAATTTCCCAGAGAATAAATTATGATTTTTCTCGTTACATCAAATGGCCTTCAACGTTTTTTCTACTTCTTTTCTTGTATAAAACACCATGCACAATAGCCTAACCTTTTATAACTCAATTTCCCTCCCACATGTATTGTTCATGTCTAGGAGGCATTCTTTTGAAGCATAAAGGCATCTGTGCATAAAATATTTCCAGAATGGTAGCCCTCATAATTCAGACACTATGATTAGGAATTTAGGATGGAACCTTTGTAAGTTATAATTTTTTGAACTCAATTTAAATAAATTAGTTACCATGACTTTACAGATTATAATGCACCAATCATGTGGTTTGTGCATTAGCAGACAGCTTGATCTATAATTGTATTTTCCAGTCATGATTCATGAGATATGGTAGTGTAAAGTCCCAATATAAGATTCTAACTTGACATTACTCTGTATTTTGCCCAAAGACGGTTGGTGGAATTCGAATTTTCAACCTAGTTGGGATCCCGATTTTCATCATTCCTTTGTTGATTCTCTTGAACGGTAACATTTCTCAAGTTTTGTTGTGGAAGAAATCACCCCGTAAATGACACTCTACAGACTTCATTGGCTATACCAACCCACAACCAGAGATGGTCATGTCCCTTAAACAGAAAGCAAGAAGAACAAGGCTCCTCAATGAATTTGCAACCTTTTCTTTTGTTTCTACTGATTTTGGTACCCCCAGAACAACAAAAACCCATGTTACTAGTTTCTGGAAATACATCAATCATGTTAGTTACTTCTGAAAAAAAAAGAAGAAGAAAGAAACATGATTTGGACCCTCAAACCATAAAATCCAAAATGGGAAAGTTGGAAGCCCAGCTAGATGTTGTCTGCTCTCTTGCAAAAAGTCAGACATGACACGGGTCAACTTGCATCCCACACCGTCAGATTTGTCTGATGATTAAATTCCACGACAATGCTTAGTGATGAAAGCTAGACTGTGCAATAGAAATGCACTAGTATAATAGAAAAAATCAATATGATGACACTGTAATCGAAATGATATTAGTGGGTAGAGTACTTCCTCTATAAAGAAAAAAAGAATTCAATCTACTGCTATTATAATCTGTCTGTGAATTATGTAAGCCAGAATCTAGCCCAGACAATCTGGCTTTATCTAATTGACACATAATTGAAAAAAAAAATATATGTTTCTAAAGTGCATTGTGATATGTTATTAATAAAAAAATAAAATGTAACCTATTGATAGTATTTAAATTCAATTAAGAGTTAGAGGAACAAAGTCTTTTTTTATATACGAAATATTGTCCACAATCAATGTAACTATATCCTTTTCTTTTGGTGTGTTTGGGGGGGGGGGGGGGGGGGGGGGGGGTTGTGGTGGGGTTGGGTTTTAAAGATACTTATATCTTGTAGTAAGCAATGAGAATATCCTATTGGTAGTAAGCAATGAGAATATCCTATTGGCTGGAAAAATATAATTAGATATACCTTAAACTTACCAACTCAAGTTGCTTGTAGTAAGCAATGGCTGGAAAAATATAATTAGATATACCTTAAACTTACCAACTCAAGTTGCTTGTAGTAAGCAATGAGAATACCTTAGGCAATAAGATACTTATATGTTTTATTTTTGCTATTTAAGCTCACACCAATCATGATGAACCACGTAAGAAAATTCATATATAGTAAACTATTTTTACCATTTTTGTCTTTATTACCTTGTACGTTCCTTGATGATTGGACTAGTAAATAGAAACCAGAAAGACATGATCTACCAGAAGAATTAAATGTAATAGAATAATGGAAACTCCTTTTTTACTTCTGTAACGTTGAATTAAGAATTTCTCCAAACTTTGGCTGATAATGAAGGTGACGTTTTCAATCATTATTGAGAATTAGTTCGGATTAGGCGATTTAATTTTCAAAATTTCTTTTTAATTTTCTTTTAAAAATTGGATATTCGATTTTTACAAATCGTGTGAATTGTTTTAAGTAAATGAGAAAAAAACTGAGAAATCTTAAAATTAAATTTCAAATTTCAACTTTTGCTAACATAGGAATAGATTTCTTCTTCCTAATTTCGATAAGTGGATTAACTACTCAAGGCTGTTACATCTTAAATTTGAAATTATTATCTCGATATTTTGATATTTATTTTAAATTAATTGTTCCAAACACTCGTTACATAGAAAAATAATATTTATGGAATCTGAGAAAAAAAACGAAATTGCATTTAATATTCTTATGATTAGTACTAGTATAAATGGAGCAAAAAGATGATGGATTTGTGGGAATTAATAGCAGGGAGCGACCCAATAGAATAGGGAGAGCTAAAAACAGTTTTTTTTTCTTTTAGGCTTTGCAAATGATTGTTACTTACTAATTAAATTTGTACAGTTTTTAAAGAGAGATTTTTTCCATTTTCCTAATCTGGAAAACAAAAACAAGCATTATATCAACCATGGGTCTTCTTCTCATCTGACCTCTTTGGACACCACCCTCTTCTTCTTCTTCCTCCTCTGATTTTTCCCTTTCTTCCTTCATATCTCTGATCTGGGTAAGTCCTTTCCTTTCTCATTTTATGTCTCTATTTATTTCGCTCCTCGATTTGTTGTTTACTCTTTTTCTTCTCTGTGTAGAAAAGTAAGGGAGCGAGGGTTGTGTGTGTGTGAGTGTGTTATTTTGGGTATATTTTTTGGTGGGATTATTGCTTCTTCTCCATGGCTGCTCCTCCTGCTAGGGCTCGAGCCGATTACGATTACCTCATTAAGCTCCTCTTGATCGGCGACAGCGGTACGATGCCTCTAAACCTCCGTTTCTCTCGAGATCGTTTTTATGTTAATGTGATCTGTCTTGTCTGAACACAAATTTTTCGATTCTTTTCTTTTTTCTTTTTCATGGCAGAATTTTTTGCAAACTACATTTTTTAACAGGAACCCAAGACGAAATGTGCGTCTCTCTGTTTTTAGTTTTCTTACACGACCCAAAATGCTTACGTATTCTTCAAACAAAAAATGTTAGAAATATGTTTTTCTTAGGTTTATCTTTTGGTTGGCTTTGGGGATTCTTCTACGGTGTTATAGATCTTCAAATTCTCTGGACATTTCATATACCCAGAAAGTGGTGTTATGATTTTATAAGTTCTTCTATTGGTTTGTGATACAAAATAATGTTTGATGCTCTTTGTTCTTTCTATTGATGATGGGTGTTCTTTCATGTTCGTTCACTGTCTCCCCTACTTACCCAGTGTATATGCTGTTAGTTATGGCTGTTTTGCTTTTGCGTTTCTGAGTTCTTTTGGGTTAATCTCATATTGTCTGAATGGATAAACCATAATTTGTTCTGGAACTGAGAGCTATTTACACTTTGATGTTCTCAGGTGTGGGCAAGAGTTGTCTTCTTTTGCGTTTCTCTGATGGCTCCTTTACCACCAGTTTTATCACCACCATTGGGTGCGCAGTCCTTTACCTCTATATAATTGTGCAGGATATATTTTGTTCTCATTGTTGAAGAAGTTAACTGATCTCCCTGAATCTCTTTTGCTTGTACAGCATTGATTTCAAGATAAGAACCATCGAGCTCGATGGAAAAAGAATTAAATTGCAAATTTGGGATACAGCTGGTCAGGAGCGTTTCCGAACCATCACAACTGGTACGTGTTTACCTTTCTTTAGGTACTTGGTTAGCCCATTAAGAGTGATAGTCTTTCCCAACTTTACCTTTTTGTTGATGATTTCTCATATTTCATATTGTACATAATGGAAGGGGATTGGTAGGTGATTCATTATTATCACATCAAGAAACCTTGGAGATTTTCAAGGTTAGACAGACTGATTTGATGAGTCTATCTGCCAAGCGTTCTTTTGTGATGGGTGGACATGGAGATTTTCGCAAGTTTGATTGAGAATGGGATGGTGGATGTTCCTTGTTATTGGAACTTATTTATCTTGCATAATAACATCAATGGTAGTCAAAATTTTTCTTAAGATGATGGCGATGTAGGATGGAGTCCAAAGTGTATTCATCAATGAGCTTATAGCTCAGTGGTGCTCTTGAAAGCCTCAGATGGCCAGGAGGGGATGGGGTCTCTTCTCTCAAGTCTAACTAGTTTGAGATCATTGTTTGAGTTCAGTTTGTTGTTGAGAGGGCGGAGACCTGTTAGTTACCCTTTTACAGGGCACATACTTTTACCATTGTTACTTCCACGGAATACCTGGTACTGCTTACTTGGAAGTCTGGAGATCTGATGCCTATATTCGAGATGCATGTCCCTTATTTTCAGCGTTAAACTTGTTGAACCTTAGACCCAGGGCTACTTGTAACTTCTCTGAAGTTTTTTATTGCGTTAATTGGCCAGGATTATCCTATCAGATATAGTGTAGATTGAGATTATAAGTCACTTTAGATCAAAGGTGTGATTATCTTTGGCATTTAGATCTATGTACTTTATATGGCTAGTTTCCTAAAAGGTTTGTGTTCTTGTTTAATCCTTCACTGCTGTAGATGATCCTAGAAGTTCAGTTCTAAATATTTTCCTATTGATAATTTATTTCTTTGGCTTTTATAGCATACTATCGTGGAGCTATGGGTATATTGCTGGTCTATGATGTTACTGATGAAGCATCTTTTAACAGTAAGTTTCCATTGTCTTAGTCATGTGGTGCTTTACATTTATGTATGGACGCGCCTAAACGTAATTCTCATAATGTACGCTGACTGTCTTTTTCCCCACATTTGTGATGCTTTATTCTGGTTCCAATAAGGTGGACGAATGACGTTGCAATTGTCTGAACCTTTTTTAATGTTTGCAGACATTAGAAATTGGATCCGCAACATTGAACAGCATGCTTCTGATAATGTTAACAAGATATTGGTGGGGAACAAGGCCGACATGGATGAGAGCAAAAGGGTATACGTCACTTACTTTTTAAGATTTTTGCCCTTTTGAAACCTTGTCACTTGACATATATTCACTTTCTGCTTCATATATATATATATATAAGTACTTAATCTATTTTTATTTGTACAATTTGCTATGGATCCATGAGTTTTTGACATTTTGCTCATTATGTGACATTATACTGGGTATAATTGCGGGAAGGAATTAGTTCCCTCTGGTTGGATGTATAGGTTTTAGAGAATCTCTCTCTCTCTCTCTCACAAACACACACACACATGTCCATCTCCTTGTTAGCGGCTTTGAAAATAATAGCTTGGTGTATTTTAGGCTGTGCCAACATCCAAGGGCCAAGCACTTGCTGATGAATATGGGATCAAGTTTTTTGAAACTGTAAGTGATTCTTACAGAGGTTGAAGCCAACTAATTTAACCAGTGTTCATACCTGTGTTAATTGATTAATACTGAATTTCAGAGTGCAAAAACAAACCTCAACGTGGAGGAAGTTTTCTTTTCAATAGCAAGGGACATAAAGCAAAGGCTTGCTGACACTGACTCGAGGGCAGAGGTATGTGGCTGTCACGCTTAATTTTATGGTTAAACTAGTTGCTACAAAATATGGTCATAAGAGAGTGTAGTTACGTTTTATATTATTGTAAGCTTGGTGCTTGGTTTTGCTTGTTGCAGCCTTCAACAATTAAGATTAATCAAGCAGATCAGGCAGGTGGGGCAGGTCAAGCTGCTCAAAAGTCGGCTTGCTGTGGTTAAGACCGAACCGGTATTGGGAGCTGAATTGCAGGTGACACTTAAATCTGGAAAAAGTTGAAGAAAAAAAAAGGTGTAAGATCGGGAAAAAAGCTAATTCTGATGATAGAAAGACGTGCTTGTGATTCTTCTTATGGCCATTCTTTCCAACCCAGTCTAGTGTGTGAAGGGCAGTTCATTTTGCAGGATAGTATTTGTGGTTAACAGTTGTGTATCTTCAGTAACTCTTCGTTCTTTCTATTTCTTTTGGATCTCCTCTTGGCTCCCCGTACTATTTCCTTATAACGTAGAAAGACCTACAAAATAATTTCTCCAGTGTATTAAAACTTGCAACCGGCTATGATACAGTTTATAGGTTCAAGTTGTCATTATTCTATTCAGAAAAAAAAAAGGTTCAAGCTGTCATTGTTTGTTCAATTTTTTTCTGCACAAACGATACAATGCTTCGCACGAAATTCTTTTACATAAAACGTGATGCGTGGTAGTTTAAAACCAGACATATCATTATGATATGCTCCATCATCCTCTTCTAAACTCTCTACATGTGCCTTTGCGTATCACAGTTCTTAATTAACATAATTAGAGATGCAGCTTTAAAAATCCCCCAGTTTGAAGTTTTGGGTTCAGGGTCATTGGACAAGGAATTAGGCGCCAGGGGAGACAAAGTTGTTATTTAACAACTTTGATACAACTTTGATAAGCTACTATTGGAAGAAAATTTAAAGAGAGAAGATTTTCTCTTTACATGTTTTATCTAGTCTGACTTCTGGTTCAAGGTGTGTAAATCAGTGTAACTTTGAGAAATCCTCAGTTCTGTCACACGCATACTTGAACATGTAAGGTATGCTCTCCATTGTTAACCAGAAAATAGAAAACCGAGTATATGCTTCATCACAAATGGCAGTTCAGGCATGCTTTAGTGGCGGGAAAAAAAGAACTTGCATCAGAATATGATTTACAAGAAAGTAAGGAATTAGAAACCCCATACAGTAATAAATCAAAGCCCTGCACTCTTCTTAGCTGCGCTAAATCTCATCTAAGTTATACACAGGATAAGTTACGAGTTTACATGAATTAGATGCTTAAGAGATTTAAGGGAGCATCACCTGCCAAAACTATAATCCCTACACAACATAATTCATAACATAATACTTGTTTCTATGCATATGAGAAGATACATTATGGTACACCTATAGGGAAGTCCTCTCACAGATTTAGCTCTTCCTTTCCGTAGATGCGCTGAAGTTCGCGAGTTGCTGCTTGAAATGATTCTGAAAATTGAAAACAATACGCAATTTACAAGAGAGGATATTGGGATAACAGTAGTTTAAGTCAATCATGCAAGCAACAGCCACGTGACCAAGAGATGACAAGTTCAACGCTTCCCCCTACACCCCTACAAACAGCTACTTACTTTCATAAACATAATGAAAGATATGCGGCTCATCAGAGTTCCCTTGGTACACCAATTCAAAAGATACAGAATTTGATACTAGCCTTCAACAACTAACCTCTCCTCTCCAATAAATGATAACAGTCAGATCCCTTGGTGGTGAAAGCAAACAAAAAGTAAAGTCATGGAGCTGGTTTTCATACCTTTCCAGATTCGAAAAGATTTCTGGTTGATTGGTGCACCAAATACAGTTTGAATCACATCAAACAACATGCTTTCTGGCGTGCTTCTTAATTCTTGCACTATCTGATAGATAGTCTTGCCATTATCAAAGTATATGTGATTGTTAGGATGTTTTGTCTTGCAACCGGCATGGCGTTCAAATTCATATGCATTGAGCACCTTATGCACAAAAACCAGAAGATATGTTGGTTTGTTTGAAGAGTTCATGCTGGTAAAGTTTAAAGCTAATATCCATTTTTTTATGCTATTTAAAGCTAATACCTTACCTTGGAGAAATTACAAGATTGGCAGCCACAAAGATAACCAGAACCTTTTATAATCCCACGTAGCTCCTTGTTTGCATGCAGAGAGAACAATGTCACCATACAGAGAGTTCAAGCGAAATAATGGACTGGAAAAGAGAAGACAAAAATGAAGAGATTTACCTCCCGTGACAATGCAACATACTTCACGGGGACCCCATCAAGCATCCCTGTTGATATTAAGCTTCTTACATTTGAAGGAAAACTATTTGGAGCTTCTTTTTTGGTTGTTTTGGACTCTGGTTTGTTCTTTGATGCAGGTTTCGTTTTAGTTGCTTGGCTATTATTTACAACTTGCACCGCATTTGATGCTTCCAGCTCCCTTTCACAAACTGCGTCTGGTGTTTGAACCGAAGACTGATTGTACGATGGATCATAAGTGCTGATGGGCCTGCCAATGGGCACAATGTCATGTGCATCATGAAAACCTCCAAATGATATCATATTGGCGTCCTCCTTATCATAGCTATCACTTATTTGAATGGCATTTTCATCTCCTTTCATATAGGCGGGATTTGTTGATCCGATGTGGTCATCTTCTCTATGGTAAGTATGGCCCATTAATGACAGACCGCCATCCTCCTTATCATATGCTTGCCCTATTGATATGAAACTGTTTTCACTTTCACTATTAAAGGCTTGACCTGTAGAAACAGTACTGCTATTTTCGGTAGAGAAACCTTGAGCCTTTGGAGCATGCATCCCAAAATCAGATTCCTTAACCTGATTGACTTTAACTTTTCTAAACCCACCATAATTAAGGGAGACTTCGGGATCTTCTTGGGTATGAGGCGTAGAGAGACTAACAGGCGCATTTGAGTTGGCTGTTCCAGCAGGAAACATGTTCCTTTCAGCAAAATTGACAGATCTTGTTGATTCCGACCCAAATAACCGGTCAATAAATTGATTCGGGACTGCCTGGAATCCGGAAGTGTTGTCCCAGGAAGGCGCGCTTACATCGGAAAAACCTGAACTCGACGTACTGTTTGGGGCTTGTACAGCTTGCTTTTTATTAGGAAACAACTCAGGTTCAGTAGCATCCATAAACCACTGATGAGATCGTTTAGAGTCAAATCTGGAAGGGTTATCAAACGCCGGATCACCATCAGCATCTTTAGCCATCCAGAAGCCCTTATTCTACAGTAAAAAAGGACGGAGGTTAACTCAAATTTGCAGCATCCTGAAACGCACACAAAAAACCTACTCCACCAATACTACTTTATAACAAAACCAAACATCACTTCCCATATGTATATTCTTGGAAAGCAACCTTGGTAAACACATCCACATAAAGTGTACAGAGTGAAAGCTCGAGACCTAGTAGTCACTACCCATCTCCAACAGCAACCAATCAACAGTTCATTAACACAGCATGGAACACATTCTTCGATTACACATAGCAGCATCAGAATTAAACATAAACCAAGAGTCTCACAAATATTGAGTGATGGATTCCACCAAATCACAAAATAAGACACTAAAAATTTTCCACCACAAACATACAACGACAATGCAACAACAGAATAACACAGTTAAAGACAAGAGACAACTAGTGGACCCAGAACAAGTAAAGGACTTGCAGTGTCAAAGCTTCCGAAAAAGAATGTAAGAAACATACCATTTTGCTTCTTCAAAGTCTCCCACAAGTTTGGTTTTGCTTTGCCTCCTCTTCCTATACAGTCCTTGCACAAGTCACCATTTGCAAGAGCAGAAAAAACAGGACGTTCCCTGACAATCAATTACGCTCTTTAAAAACTTAAAGCCAAAGAATTGAAGCTGAAAAAAACCCAAAAAGTTAATAAAGATAAAAAACTTTAATTACTACTGCAATACCCGTCAATTGAAGTCTGAGAGCTAACACAATTAAACCCTTATAAGGGAAGGATAAAGTTTGCAACTTTAGGGGTCTCGCACCTTCCCGGCGAATGGAATCAGCCACCACAGGTCGGGGATCGGCGAGGGTTGCGACGGAGGTTAAACCGGCGACGGGGACTGGAGGAAGGAAATTAAAATTTTGAAAAAAAAAATGCGTTTTGTTTTTTTTTTTTTTGGGGTTTGATTCTGTGAGGAGCACTCGATTTTTTCTCGAGGAAGAGCAATAAGATATGAGGTGCACCTCCCTGATCTGAAATCACGAGTACTCTTATCAGGATCGTTGACGTGGGGGATGCTGATCAATCCTGAGCCGTTGATTAACTGTGGGACCTCTTTGACCATTGTGTTTCTCTTTTCTATGAACCAATCGTAAGTTGGCATGTAAATGCAGCGGATTATAAGTTACGCCAAACTTTTAGCTTTTATATCGAATTAATAGCAAATTTCGTACTTGTTCTCATCGGTTTATTTCCATCTATTCTTCTCATAAAGATACTTAATTATCCATTTTTGTTGTGTTAATTCTTTAATTAATGTTATGATGAATCTTCATAACTTTTACGCGGAACCAAATTGATCTCGTTACCCAATTTTTATACATCTAACAGATAGTAATTGCACCACAACCATGGTGGTAGCGATAGCTCAGGGACTACCGATTACTTGTTTGATAAATGAACTTAGGAATAACAAAATTGAACAGGGAAGGAATTAATGGAAACTGGGATTAAACCATAAAAATAAGGAAATTAATGTTTTGAATTGGAAATAAATATTAATACAATATATAGATCTTAGGACAACAGTAAAATTTAGATATTCAAGGGCACTCCGGAGTTGCTGAGTTCTCGTAGTTTGCAGTCAATTCTGGAAATTTCAGTGACACAAAAATATTTGACACACATATATATTGAAGAAAATGGAATTTATTTATTTTGATTATTCTCATACATTGATTTTCTCTAGCACAAAATTGTCCGCCAACAATATATATACAAAGAAATGAAGCTCACAGTGAGACCTCAATATCTACAGTTGCGGATCTACTACATATAAAACCTCTTCACAATCCCACAAGAGGCTAAATTAAAGAGAGAAACTAACTAATTAAGCAAATACGTCTCAATAATATAAGGTAAAACCAGAGGGAAAAAAATGAATGAATCTAATTAAGTATAAGTATGGTCAATAAATTACAAAAATCTGCATGAAATCTAAAAAGAGCTTAATTAACAAAACAATTCATCAGCACAGGAGCTGCCTTCCCTAACTTAAGCTCCAAGTCAATCTCAGGCGTGAAGTCCAAATCCAGGCACTGCACTCTCTTGCTACTGGGAGATTTCTTCAAAACTGGCACCGCCGGCGCCGCCAGGAAAGGCCGCGTCACAGGCTCATCGCCGCTGCTGGCGGAGGAAGTTGTATTATTATTAGTATTAACACTCCTGTGCCGCCTCATATGACCGCCCAAAGCTTGCCCGAGGGGGAACTCGAGGCCGCAGATGGTGCACTCGTGGGTCTTGGGCTTTGGCGGCGCCGAAACGACCGGCAATCCAAGAAAATCCGACGACATTAACTTGGGTTTCTTGTGACTGGCGCGGTGGCCGCCTAGGGCTTGAAAGGAAGGGAACTCCCTGTTACACGTCTTGCATGCAAATAACCGACCCTTGCTTGATGATGATGATTTCGTACGTTGATGATCAGCTTCTTCTCCTACTTTGGATAAAAGCATCAAGCAATTTGCCACATCTACTGCTTCTATGCCTCTCTTCATAATATGCAAATCTAATGGAACAACAAAAGTATGTAAGATGTCAAGTGTTTAGCTGTTTGTCTTTGTTTGATGGAAAAGAGAAACTTTGGTATGGTAAGCAAAATGAGATGGGTTGGTATTTATATAGTTGGGGGGGTGGTGGGATTTGTTGTTGTTGTTGTACTTGTGGACTAATTACTAAAGCAGTGACGTGTTTTGAGGGATGGGCAGATATGCCCTTTATTCTTGTTGGTTAAGAAAAGAAGAGAAGCGGTGGAAGGCGATGGCGGATAGTGTAAATTAGTGCCAAGTGGAAGGGGGGAGAGTGGAGCCGCCGTGGTGGATACGTTTACGTGACCGCGTGGCGAGCAAGAAAGCAAACTTGTCAAGGGGGGGTGGTAGTAGAGAGGTGAGCCACTTAATTAAGACGTGCTAATATAATGCGGCTGACCATTCTGGAACGTTTGTACTTGTATTTACTAGTACTGCTATTATCCCAAACGCACTAGATGAGCGCGTGGGGTGTTTAACTGCTCTTTTGGGCAACTAATGCCGTAGACTTGCCGTCTTCAATTCCCAATAAACTCATGATTTACAAAGAGGAGGAAGTATCTTGGAGTAACTAAATTAACTTCATTGGCACGATTCTGAAAAAATAATTAATAATAAAAAACTTTTCTTTAAGGTTAAGTTTTGGAAGAGAGAAAAATGAAGTGATAGGAGAAAATAAGGAAAAAGAATAAAGTAGAATGACACATAAAAATTATCGATTTACCATTTTACCGATTCAAATGTGAATTTAATAAATAATATATAAGGATATATTACATATTTTCTGCCCATATTTAATATTTTTTTTATGTCATCAACATTCTCTCTTTCTCATTTCCTTCATATTTTTAAACAAGAAAAGAGAATCAAACTTTCCATTCTCTTTATTGTTATTTTCTCCAAAATCCCCCCNAATAAGATGCTAAATCTTTAACTATAAGCTATGCTTATGGAAATCCTACATACGTTATTGGTGATTAACAATCGGTTTCCTGGCGCGTGAACAGTTTGAAAGAAGAGAAACAAAAAGGGAGCATTAATTAGAATTTAGGTCCGGAGAAGAGTACAAAAGTGAGTGTGGCCCCCAAGTGGGGGGGCCTTGTTGGTGAATCTACGCGTTGCAGGTAAGTTCACTGCATGCTTCCTACTTTCACACTCCCAAGAGCAAGTCTTCTTGCGCGTGTGTGTGCGCCGCACATATTCTCTTAAAAACTTTGCAACCAGTTTACACTCTCATTTCATACTACCTTCTGATTCTTTCTTTTTTCTTTTAATTTTAATAATTTATTGTGGTGCGATGCGATTATCTTCTTCTTCTTCCACCTTGTTTCCTTATCTTCAGAATACTCATGCTATTCATTCTTCTAGAGTTTGCTTGGAAAGTCAAGGAGTTTGAAAATGATTTTAAAAAATAGGGGCGGACACGTGGATCAATTAGTTTCTAGATAAATACTACTAGTTGAAGTAGGGGTGTTATTTTTGTCAAACAATAGTTGTAGGATTTTGAACAATATTGCTCGTGGTGTATTAATACTGCCATATCTAGAAGTCCTAAAACGAGACTTGTCCTAGACTTGACTAAATCAAATGCCTCTCGATTCTAGAAATGTTGGGTAATGGCGACCACCACCAGTACGGATGACAAAATTTGTTGTGTTGATAGATCCTCTTTGGTTTAACCGAAAACCTGAACATAGATACTCTTTTGCAGGACTATGATTCTACTTTCTAGAGTCTTAATCACAACTCCTATTTTCTCCTAGCTAGTCCGCTTGGATCTTTGTCTATGCCATGGATAAAGTGGATAAGAAGGTCTTTGGGCCCAATAGAAATGGATTTTGAATTTGGGCCTAAAGCTGTCTTCTGGGACTCCAACACACGGGCCTGGCTATTGGTCTTGTCCATGGTACAAAACTTGAAAGAATGATGCGGACCTTGATAATATGCAGTCTTTACTAGCACAGCCCATATTTATGCAGCAAACAGAAGAGTTTTATTATTATTGCACCGGAAGCATCAAGTATTATATAGCTTCAAATGCAGTCATCATTACATCCAAAATGACTTATTTAAGAGATGCAGTATAATGCACCAAGATAAGATTACTGCATGTATGCCACAACTGGCATATGTATTATCCTTACATGGCATAATTCATAAACCCTAAGGCCCTAGGCAACTTAAGCTTATAGTCGAAGCGAGATCGAGATCTTAATTTATTGCTAAACCACTTAGAGGAATCCTTTGGGATTCTTGTCAGATTATTGTTGTAATCGACGTAAGTGAGGCCGAATCTCTTGGTATATCCACTTGACCACTCAAAGTTGTCCATAAATGACCATGCGAAGAAACCTTTGATATTAACACCGTAGTCTCTGCCAATACATAAATATTCCACCACCATTTTAATTAATTAGTAGAACAAATAAAATTGTAACCCATTATTCATTGACATTAATTTCAAAGAAGATGAATGAAAACGGATCATATTGCAGCAAAGGACTTACCTCATGGCAACAGAAATATTTCCAAGGTGACTATCATAATAGTCAATTCTTATTTTGTCATGGATTATTTCATCATATGTTGCTGTTTCATTATCATGAGCGACCCCTACATAATTTCCGAGTAAGAAAATGAGCATTCTGTGAAGTAACAGTAACTTTTGTAAACATTTGTTTTATAGAAAAAACTTTGTGACTAATACATTAACTTTTTGGCTTACCATTTTCAGTGACAAAAATTTCTGGATTTCTGTAGGTATCCTTGGTATAGTTCAATAAGTATCGGATACCATAAGGAGCAACTCGTAACCAAGTCAAACCAGCCTGTTAAATTATGCACTTAATCAACAGATTAATCAAATGAAATAAATTAAAAAGTACAATTTTAGCTGGTTATATTTCTAGTACAAATATGTTGTTTTCAACTTTTCATGACTGTGTATGTGGTTCTATTTTTTACCTACCTCAGGACCAATGGAGTTTCCGCTTGAATCGCTAACTGAAAAAAAGAAAGGAAAGTCTATTGGTCATTATATTAAGACAATAAAATTTTTCTCTGTTATTACCAAGATAGTTAATAATTAGACTTTTTTTTATTTTTATAGCTCATAACATTTCATATAAAACTTACATCTCAGTTCACGGCGGGCATCATTTGTATATGAGAGGCGTTTTGGATCGACATGTTCAACATTAGCTGCAAATCTGGCACTATAATAGTTTACTCCAAGGAAATCAAGTGATCCTTTCACCATTGCAGATTCTTCAAAAGTAAACTTAGGCAATCTTTCTTTAACATAGTCCCTCATGGTCCGCGGATAATCACCAAAAGTAACCGGGTCCATAAACCTGTCAAAATATAAAATGTTTTCATTTTCTAGTTGATCTAGAATTTCAGTATGATTCTTTGCCTCATAATTATAAGGAATGGTCTTTTTTTTTTAAAGAAAATCGCCCTCTCTCTCTCTCTCTCTCTTTTTTTTTTCCATGTCAAGAGAAAAGTACATAGTCTTGTCTCATTACTTTACAGTTCAAATACTTACCAACCAAAATGGAAATCTATACTTCGTTTGGCAGCATCAATATCCCGTGTGTCCTTAGAGTAAGGTTCGAACCAGTAGCTATCGAGAGTGAATCCAATTTTGCCTTTTTGAGTTGCCTTAACAGTAATTGTAAGATATATGTCAAGTGAGGAAAAGATATAAAGGAAATTAGAACAAAATAAGTAAAAAGGTAATTTTTCATACAAAGAAAAGCAAACTGAGAATTTTTTTCCATGTTATATAGGAATATAAAGGGGGTATCCAATTTTCTTGATACTTAATTAGGTACCTTATACTTTTGCCTATACACTTTTACTGCTGCTGCATGAGATAAAAGTAGATGATGGGCAACTATATAGGGCTCGGTAGATGAGTTCCCAACTTTACATACGTCTTCATTCACCCATTTGGAGCATCGACCCGGTGCAAACTCACCGGTGTCGAAACCCCAAGCAGCATAAGCCCATGGCTCGTTCAAAGTTATCCAATGCCTTACTCGATCACCGAAAGTTCTAAATAGAAATTCTGCATAGTCTAGGAAATCGGATCTTTTTGTAGAACAATAAAAAGTTAGTACACATATTGTTTATAAGAATCTTAATTAAAAGTATATAGAAAAATATATATGGCCACTTCTTTTTTTAATACTAATTGAAGAAATATATATGATCACTTACACAATATTTTTACTTAGGAAGCCACCATATTTATCTTCTAAAGCTTGAGGAGTGTCCCAATGAAAAATTGTCACGAATGGTTCCAGACCTACGCACAAATAACAATAGGAATTGTATGTGGAGTGTAATTAATTTGATGACTAAAACAAAAGAAAAGCTATCCAAAATTCATTCAAGTAGGAGGAAGAAATATAATTACCAATTTTCAAAGCCTCATTGATAACGCTATTGTAAAATCGGATTCCTTCCTCGTTTACTCCTGCTCGGATCTGCCCATCGGAAATATTTTCAGAAATTGGAAAAGTATAATACAATAATCAGGTATTATAAAGTACTTTGCGTGAATATAAGTCTTTTTTTCTTCCTATTCTTTCTAAAAAGCATTTATGTTATATATTTTGTACTCATAATTAGTTTAAACTGATGTCAGGAAAAAGACTTACGAGGTATTACTCTAGACCATGAGATCGAAAATCTGAAAGCGTTCAGTCCCGTATCTTTCATTCTTTTCAAATCTTCCTGTAGTTATATTTGTTGCTTGTTAACCACCGCTAAGTTGAATCGAATTGATGATTAAATTATATGCATAAATACACTGCACTAGTAATCAAATCGCATATTATACATACAGATATATATACACACACACACACCTTATAGCGATGGTAGAAATCAACTGCGACATCTCCATTGCTGCGGTCAAGTATCCGGCCTGCAATTTTCTTTAATTAATGTCAATGCCAAACCGTGCTTACTTGACAGAGAGAGAAGGTTATCTTTTCGATGCATTCTTGATCATGTCATTGATAATATAATACATCATCGTTCGTATAAAAAAAAAAAATTATGGTGTTCCTTTCAACTATATAGCTTTGAAAGTTAAACAATCAAGGAGATCACTTGGGTTTAACTAAAATGTTGAGAGAAAACAAAACTGGGAAAAAGAAAATGCTGCAAGAACTTAAGCAACCATAAATTAAAGAAGGAAAATCCATATTAAAAATTTAGAATCCTCCAATAATTAGAAGCTTAGCTAGTAGAAAGCATGATATACATAAACGCATGATTGTAAACGAACCTGGTTGTTCATGAGCAAAGGTATCCCATACGCTTGGGCCTCTGCCACTTTTGTTTGCTGAACCTTCAACCTGCTCGTCGTGAATGATAAATCATATTACTTAGCTAGCTCTGCCGGCGTATGTGGTTAATATATATATATGATTACTGCTTAATTCCAATAGTTTAGTAATTGCTTATTATAGCTACACATTTCAAGGCTTTCTACATATATATCTCATTTTGGGATGTATTTTTTCACTTCAATTCAGAGTTACCAGCAGTATTGTTATATGTTGATGCACGTATCCTGCGGTGACATTTTTGTACCTGATAAGCTGAAGTGGCGGATCCAAAGTAAAAACCATTGGGAAACTCAGATGGGTTGAATCCTGCGGTTGTTGGCTCAGTGAACAGAGCCAACAAACACCCTAAAACTAGCAGTCCTAGCCCAGGAATGGCCATGAGGAAGAAGATGTGGCGCTAGTGAGGTTATGCTCTAAAGTGCTCTGTGCGTTAGGGCAACCCTCTCGTTTATATATATAGCTGGAAGAGAAGTGCTAATGCATGTAAAATCTTAACATGCATGCACTGATCAGATCAGATGCCATGTGAAATGTATGGGGCTAAAGGACAACTATCTTGCCCAATAATTTATTAAATAACAAATTAAAGTTGTCATTTGCTTGAGAGAGATATGCACTGACCTTAGTTAAAAAGAGAGAGATTGAGTTACTTCTAAACCATAAAAAAAGAGAATGGTTTTATGGTACTCTAACTACGATTACTCAGGGAAAGAACCTTGACGTTATTCACGAGAAACCACAGGTATTTTTGCCTTACAAAGCTGCAAGTGTTAAAGAGCTATATTTTTTTTAAAAAAAAAAAAAGAGAGAAAAAGGAGAATATCCCGGTGGATTCGTGCATAGAAATGGTGGGAAACCTTGGACTATTTTGCCAAAGTAACTTTATGATTTTTAGGGAAGAAAAAAAGTGGTGTAAAGTAATTTAGGACAAAATCCCAAAAGCTGTTTTATGCAACAATAATTCGGAATCCTAACCTGCCGTGATTGGCTAATCCTGTTTTTAGAATTAATGTTAAAAGATACAAAAGAGGATGTACCACTCTAATATCCGTTCAACTTTATTTTAAGAAAAGTGCTGACGTTTTACCCAAAAAAAAAAGAAAGAAAAGTGTGACTTATTTTTTTTTTTTTTACTAAAGAAATTAAAGAGACTCACTTTAAGGTACCCATTCAATCTTCGAAGCTAGTAATAAAAAGCAAAGTGCCTTGAAAAGCTCTCCATCATGGTGTCCCCCTAGACTTTTGCTTCTTAAAATGATCAATAAAGCACTACAGATGTAGGATACGTCTGACCAAAAGGAAATTAGATGATCACTTCAATAGCAATTAGCACATCACATATATGTGTCTGTTTGTTCTTTTTTCTTTAATGAAAACGAGATAAATCTTTATTTTTTTGATAAATCTTTATTAATTACGGACAAAAATAGAAAAGGCTTTATGGATAGAGAGGAGCATACATGAAAAGATTATAGATACAAAACCTGTATAAGGAAAATTAACTAGTAGTACGTACGCATTTTATCCAGTGGTGAGAGTATACTGAAATAACATTGTAAAGCACTCGTTTTTGCTAGGTTAAGCACTCCTTTTTGCTAGGTCCTATCCAACCAGTTACTTCCTAATTGGGCTAACTGCTTGCCCAGTCCAAGGCCCAAAGTCTTTTAAGTTCTAATCTTGGGCTAATTAACGACGCTGTACATTGTTAAACAACTAAAGGATAAACAACTGGCTAGAACGAACAGAACAAGGCAGACCATCCAGAATCTTAGTTGAATCACAAGAGAAAGAACAGTTATACAATTATGACACCAATCTGCCAACAAAACTAGAAAACCTATACACTTTTAAGCTGGCTCGTATGTGCATCTATATCAGAATTAGTCAAGTGGCATGATATATAAAGCAAAATACAAAAGAAGTCACGCTTGCTGCTTCAGTGTATACTATGGAATTGCAGATTTTTGTGATCAATGCGCCTTGAACAACAAAAACTATGAAATAATCTCGATTTCCTTGGAAACTCATACATTAAAACATGGTTCTAGAAATATTCTAACAAAGCATCATTGTTTTTTTTTAAAAAAAAAACGCTAAAGGAAAGAACATTGATGTAATAGTAAAATTAAAAAAAAAAGAAAGGGAGAATGTCTCTGTTGATTCGTGCACAGAATTGGTGGAAAAGATCCGCCCGCCTTGCCAAAGCAACTTTTGAGGATTTGAGGGGAAAAAAAGGTGGTTCAAATATATTATTGGGATAACTATAAAAACCCTAGAGACTGTTTCAATTGACAATAATTCGGCATTCCATTAACTTTTTTTTTTTTTAAAGAAAAGAGTCTCATATCCTTTCTGACAATGTTATATTATTTATCAGTTTTGACTTGCAAGAAACAAAAGAAGAAAGTACCAGGATTCTATCAAAGCATATCTATACAATTATGTGTTCAATGTGTCCTTTTTGCAAATTTTATCAAAACATATCCCAAAATTTCTCTTATAGAGATTATAATTCCTCATAACCCCTATAACTCTCTAAAATTTCCACCAAATCTTATCTGCATCATAATTATTTTCTAAAAGTATTGCAACATATCAAAATTAATATTTTCCAACACTTATTCACGGTTTCATTTAAAAACAATCACACCTAAAACTATCAAAAACATCCAAAATAGGAACTTATTCACGATTCCATTTTAGTTCAGTTTTTCTATGGGTGTTTTCCTAAACTAACCAAGAGGAAACACTAACTGAAAAAAGAAAAAGTCTTGAAAGTGTTGAAATTGTTATCAGGCATCCATTTTATTTTAGCATTCCTTGCATCTTCTAATTTGCACCTCCTTTGGTAAGTTAGGACGTAAAAGCGTATTGACAGCCCTCGCATGTTCTTCCATAGTATCCAAAGCAAGTCCTTCGGTGATTACCATCTGCCAAACCAGCTCCTCAACAATTCCCACGAGGAGCGGATTGAGATGCCCGTTGACAACAAACTTGAAGTTGAGGAACAAGCAACCTCTTCGAAAGAAGCCATCGACTCTGAAGGCTTAATTGCATACCGCCGCGCTATGATGAGGGAAAGGGATGAGTTACGTGAGCGATTAAAGCAGCCCCCACAAAAGAGCTGGCCGGAAAACTCTTCACGCTTCAGTTTCAATTGAGGCCGTCGGATTACGAGATGTTGAGAGAAGTGCTAATATTTCATGCGAGAAAACTTCATGATCCGGTTCGGCAGAAGATTGCGGTTCAGGCTTTGAGGCATATATCTACAACACCTATTTTCATGATCCGCAATCTTCGCGCTTCAGTTTCAGTTGAGGCCGTTGGATTACGAGATGTTGAGAGAAGTGCTAATATTTCATGCGAGAAAACTTCATGATCCGGTTCGGCAGAAGATTGAACCTGAAGTGCTAATATTTCATGCGAGAAAACTTCATGATCCGGTTCGACAGAAGATTGCGGTTCAGGTTTTGAGGTATATATCTACAACACCTATTTTTATTATAAAACCTGCACTCTTCCGTTTTTTTTCTTAATACTAATCATAATGTCCAATTCTGAGACAACTTAGACTCCAATTATAAACATAAGGGAAAGGGCTAACTTCCAACAAAGCGACACATAACGAGAACATGTAAATAAAAGATGAAAAATGAATTAAAAAATAGAAGAATAAGAGATGAAAACTGAATGCAAAATATACAAATAAATATTTCTTAGGATGACATGTATAATCTCTCTTTTACTTCTGTATTACCTAGGTAGAGGAGGAACTAGTCCGCGACTTAGAGCAGACCCAGTCTGGCCTCCTATCCCCAAAAACCATAAATTTGAACCACTGTGACCCAAACAATAACCCCAATCCTTTGGCCTAAAATCCAATCGGGCCTTCTCTCCCAAAAAAACTTTAAATTTGAACCACTATAGCTATGACCCAAATGCTTGGGCCTAACACCCAATTGGGCCTCCTAAAAAAAGACCTTAATTCTGAACCGCTATAACTATGACCCAAACAATAATGATAATAATAGAGAATGCAAATTGTTATTTGGAATCTGCTCTAGTCTTACTTTTTGTTGCAAAAGATCTGTATTTGGCTTGGATTTCAGGTTATGTAAAAAGAAAAAAAATAGAGATAGCAATTTCATGTTACTAGAAACAAAAGACAAAAATGAAATGAACAATTTCAATTCTAGTTTGGAAGCTGACCAACCAAACATGCCTTAGCTCTGAAAAATATAGATGAAGAAAAATACATGCTAAGATGAATTTTCCAGAAGCATTAAAAGGAAAGCTCGATTAGATTAATTTGGGAGAAAATGAGGATTATCAATAACAGAAAGACAAGGCCTTAAGACTATCAATACAATTTTTTTTGGTGAAAATATTTGGATAAAGCAATCAACACACGAATTGCCAAACCCAACAAGGCATCCAAAATGTTACTTCATGCTTTTCTCTACGTGCAATGTACAAGGTTACTAGAATGACTTGGCTAAATAAACATATAGTTTACTTCATTCAGCATTTTCACAATGAAAAAACAGAATTAAGCCCAAAATTTGTTCATTTACTTATTTTTTATGGTGAACTTAACGGATTTGGGTATGAAGCCACCACATCTAGTGCATATCTTATATTTAATATACTCATAAAAATGATCAAAAAAGCACTACAGATCATGAAGGATACGTCTGACCCAGAAGAAATTAGATGATCACACCTCTCAAATATTACAATAGTCCCATCCCATCACATGTATCTGTTTTTCTTTTTTATGAAAACGAGACAATCGTTATTACCGACAGAAAATAGATAAGGCTTTAAAACCGGCCGGTATAAGAAAACTCAACTTGTAGTGCTTTTATCCACTAGTCCAAAACCTTAATTACTAAAATAAGATTGTAAAGTGAGGTTAACTCTTTGTACACCAGTAACACCACTACACGGGGGAGCTAATTATTGTCGTGGTTCATTTCATCGTGCCATTGCTAGGTTAAGCACCTCCATTTCGCTAGGGTTATATGCCCCTGTTTGTATATAGTGGCACATGATAGACTACAGGCATTAAAATTTCATACTAATTATTATTAACAAACACTAATTTAAGGATGACAACAGCAATTAATTTTTATTTTTTCAAGTGGAAATAGCCGCCCTTTCAAGAGTGGATCAGCTGCTTCGGAAGCTGGGCCATCTAAAAGCGTAGGATCCACTTACCAACTACTAATCCATTCCTAACTCCAGCGATCGGTCCAATAGAAGTTGCAACTAAGAGGAGGCCCAATGAGCTTCAAAGTTCTATAGGTCCTATCCAACCAGTTACTTCCTCATTGGGCTAACTGCTTGCCCAGTCCAAGGCCCAAAGTCTTTTATAAGTTCTAATCTTGGGCTAATTAACGACGCTGTGCATCGTTAAACGACTGAAGATTGAAGAATGATCTTTTCATGATAAACAACTAGCCAGAGAGAAAAGAACAGGGCAGAGAAACCATAGTTGAATCACAAAAAGAACAGTTGTACAATTATGGCATCAGTCTGCCCACAAAACTAGAAAACCTATACACTTTTAAGCTGGCTCGTATGTGCATCCATATCAGAATTAGTCAAGTGGCATGATATATAAAGCAAAATACAAAAGTCACGCCAGACGTCATTGCTGCTTCTGTGTATACTATGAGATTGCAGATTTTAGTGACCAATGTCCCTTGAACTGGCAGGCCCATCAACTTCTGTCATCTAAGGTAGATAAAAATGTCTCGAAACACTTCTGGTCAAAACATTCCGGGGCCATTGGATCATCAAGATGAGGGCTCCATACATCATCCCGAAAACCACCAAAAAACCTTCCCGATTTGGCTGGCGGTGAAGAGAATTCGAGCATTGAGTTCTCAATATACTCATCGCATAAGTATCGTCTTTGAGGACCACAGTTTTCTGAAGGCTGAAGATGATATAAGAGAAATTAGTGCAACTTGCATCAATGGACTGAAGAAGTTTCAATCGAACTCAAGGTACAAAAAATCTAGTGTTGTTTCTAATAGCAAGATTCACAACTCAACGTGACTGTCTTCAACAATACATTCTTATATTTAACTTTATTAGTCGGTATACTCACGGTGAAGTGATCTTCTAGTTTTAGTGCCTGGAGGGTAGTAGGAGTAGGCGCATGCCTTGTGCCTTCTGTTAGATATCTCTCCACAGCTAACAATGATCGAAAACGCTTTCCAGTTTCTGGCTCAATATAATACTGCACAACAGTATATTACCTCATGAACTTCTAAATTCCGATGTAGGATGTGGATAAGAACTTTTAAAGACAATCACAGCTTCCACTAAGAAAAATCTACCCCACTGAGCAGAAGCAGGAATTCAAAGATGTGAGGGACCTGTATTTAGAAAGTGATATTTGAGGACAATACATCACCAGCGACCAGGTACATCATATTGCCGATGGATCGTAACATATAACATATTAAGCTACAGGGGATAAATTATCACCTCCCGCGTGATTATTTTTGGAACTCTACTAGTGTCTGACTATGTCATCCATATAAGATGTAAAATGAAAACATTACCAGGAATTATGCAAACACATTTAACCCTACTGCATCTAAGCTTCAATAAGATGTAAACTACATGGACGCATAGCAAAAATTGGCAGCAAGAAAACTATGGCAGCAAAAAAGCTATGTCCAGAATAGTACCCTGTCGATTTGACCACATAATTGACGTTCTTGCGTGGCTTTTCCTCAACAACCCAACCTACTGGAAGATTTCTTTTTGATCTATTCTTGGAGACGAAGGGAACAATTTGCATCTGAAAGATAAAAAATATCTGTCATCAAGCTTGCGTATTGAAGGCCTTAGTATTTATGTTATCCTAGTTAAAACAAAAACCTACATATTCTGCTGTGAAAGACAAACAACTAATAAGTGGGATTCTCGTCCATTGGAATTTTGAGTACTCACAGTGAGCTGAGCTGCAGGGTTTAGAGCCTGTGGCGACGGTGCGGATTTATGTTCATTCCCTTCTGCAAGGTACTTCTCAGCGGATAACAATGACCGGAAACGCCTACCACTTCCTGGTTCGATATAATACTGTACAACAACGTACACTTATCAACTTTCTAAATTCCAGAGTAGCAGGGGAATACATGTATCTATAAAGCACATAAAAGGAATAAGCATGAGCCCAAAATATCGAGCCACAGGGGGGATAAAGTATCTCTTGCTTTGCTTGTCATGAATTTTTAAAAAACACCTGCCAATTTGCAGCAAAAATCCATTATCCACATAATGCTGCACTAGACATCAAACCCAACTGCTCCCAAGATTCAACAAGGTCGGGGTAGAATTGCATATCATTAACCAAAAAAGATAAGAACCAGCAAAACCGATTAGTCACAGATAGTTACATACCCTGTCAATTTTACCAGCATAATTGATGCTCTTGCGTGGTATTTCTTCAACAATCCAATCAGGTGGAAGATGGAATCTTGATCCACTATTCAACACAGAGCAGGGAACAACTTGCAACTGTTCGATCAAAATCAGTTAGTTCCACCTTTGCTTGTCTATTTTAAGGCTCAAGTATATATGCTGCTTATAATTTAGGACTCACATTGTTCTGGTTTCCGGTCTTCACCCTCACTGGCCGCGGCGTGGCATCTGTTTCTCCGGTCAGGTACCTCTGTACAGATATCAAGGAACGAAATTTCTTTCCTGTTCCAGGCTCGATATAATACTACACAACAAAGAACAAAGTTTCTGCGCATTATATTCCTCTCTGCATAAGGTAAAATTCAAAGACAAAAAGCGGAAAAACAAAACCTTACAACATTCAAAAGCTTGCGCTAACCAAAAAGTAATGATGTCCTAAAAAACGGTTTAAAATTTCAGGAACAGTCTAAGTAAGTGCCACCTCTACACTAAATANGTGGGCTTGGCTTAAAGAAATTACAAGAATGGAATCAAGCTTGTATTGCGAGGCATTTATGGAAGTTATTACTTTGTGCTGGATCTCTTTGGGTGGCTTGGATATCAACTTACTTCCTTAAAGGACGCAGCATCTGGTGCATTCCCATTCCTGCAAATTGTTCCTGGAGTATGCGCAAAATTCTCAAATTGCGCCCTTTGATCTCTCCTGCAATCTCTCATTCTATTGGCAATGGACAGCACTCCTTTGTTTGGTGGGATAATTGGCACCCTCAAGGAATTCTCTCCTCTATAGTTCCTGCTAGACTAATTCCAAGTACTAAGATCCCACTCCAAGCAAAGGTATGCACGCTAATTTCTAATAATTCTTGGAGCTGGCCTACTTCTCGCATTCCTATTATGATGCAATTGCAACACTCTGCTGCCGCATCCATTTCCCCATCTCCTGCTGATGATCAAATCCATTGGACTTTAAGTCCTTCAGGATTATATACTGTTAAAAGTGCTTGGAACCTTATCCGCACTAAAAGACCAAGAGTAACTTGGTTCAAACTCTTATGGTCAGTAGGCTATATTCCCCGGCATAGTTTTATTTCCTGGCTAACAATTCTTGATCGCCTTACCACCAGAGCAAGGCTGCAAAGTTGGGGTGTGATAACTGATACATCTTGCCTATTCTGTTCGAATGCTGAGGAGTCTAGGGACCATTTGTTCTTTGCCTGCCCTTATACAGCTGCAGTATGGTCAAAAATTCTTCTCCTTTGCAATGTAAATCGGCCTGTCTACTCCTGGCCCTCTGAATTTTCATGGGTCCAACAATGTTTACAAAAGAAGACCATCAAATCCATGATACTGCGAGTTGCCTGGTGTGCATGTATCTACCACCTTTGGCGAGAAAGAAATTCTAGAGTCTTTACTCACTGTCATCGCTCGCAGGAGGCTATTTTGGCAGATATCTGTTCAGATTTAAAGCTGCGTTTCAGCGGCTTAACTAAACTCAAACCTCGATGCTTATCACTAGAGATTCAAGAATTGTGTAATTTTTGGTGTATCAAGTTTTCCAGTACCTGATGCTATCTGTATTAGCCGATTCTTAGGCTATTTGTATAACTCTTGTTTGTACACATTTGTTAGGATCCTCCTAACCAAGTCTTAGCAATGAAATTTGATTTAATTCTCAAAAAAAAAAAAAAAGGCCTTAAGACTATCAATACAATTTTTTTTGGTGAAAATATTTGGATAAAGCAATCAACACACGAATTGCCAAACCCAACAAGGCATCCAAAATGTTACTTCATGCTTTTCTCTACGTGCAATGTACAAGGTTACTAGAATGACTTGGCTAAATAAACATATAGTTTACTTCATTCAGCATTTTCACAATGAAAAAAACAGGATTAAGCCCAAAATTTGTTCATTTACTTATTTTTTATGGTGAATTTAATGGATTTGGGTATTAAGCCACCACATCTAGTGCATATCTTATATTTAATATACTCATAGAAATGATCAAAAAAGCACTACAGATCATGAAGGATACGTCTGACCCAGAAGAAATTAGATGATCACTCCTCTCAAATGTTACAATAGTCCCATCCCATCACATGTATCTGTTTTTCTTTTTTATGAAAACGAGATAAATCGTTATTACCGACAGAAAATAGATAAGGCTTTAAAACCGGCCGGTATAAGAAAACTCAACTTGTAGTGCTTTTATCCACTAGTCCAAAACCTTAATTACTAAAATAAGATTGTAAAGTGAGGTTAACTCTTTGTACACCAGTAACACCACTACACGGGGGAGCTAATTATTGTCGTGGTTCATTTCATCGTGCCATTGCTAGGTTAAGCACCTCCATTTTGCTAGGGTTATATGCCCCTGATTGTATATAGTGGCACATGATAGACTACAGGCATTAAAATTTCATACTAATTATTATTAACTAACACTAATTTAAGGATGACAACAGCAATTAATTTTTATTTTTTCAAGTGGAAATAGCCGCCCTTTCAAGAGTGGATCAGCTGCTTCGGAAGCTGGGCCATCTAAAAGCGTAGGATCCACTTACCAACTACTAATCCATTCCTAACTCCAGCTATCGGTCCAATAGAAGTTGCAACTAAGAGGAGGCCCAATGAGCTTCAAAGTTCTATAGGTCCTATCCAACCAGTTACTTCCTCATTGGGCTAACTGCTTGCCCAGTCCAAGGCCCAAAGTCTTTTATAAGTATCTAATCTTGGGCTAATTAACGACGCTGTGCATTCTTAAACGACTGAAGAATGATCTTTTCATGATAAACAACTAGCCAGAGAGAAAAGAACAGGGCAGAGAAACCATAGTTGAATCACAAAAAGAACAGTTGTACAATTATGGCATCAGTCTGCCCACAAAACTAGAAAACCTATACACTTTTAAGCTGGCTCGTATGTGCATCCATATCAGAATTAGTCAAGTGGCATGATATATAAAGCAAAATACAAAAGTCACGCCAGACGTCATTGCTGCTTCTGTGTATACTATGAGATTGCAGATTTTAGTGACCAATGCGCCTTGAACTGGCAGGCACATCAACTTCTGTCATCTAAGGTAGATAAAAATGTCTCGAAACACTTCTGGTCAAAACATTCCGGGGCCATTGGATCATCAAGATGAGGGCTCCATACATCATCCCGAAAACCACCAAAAAACCTTCCCGATTTGGCTGGCGGTGAAGAGAATTCGAGCATTGAGTTCTCAATATACTCATCACATAAGTATCGTCTTTGAGGACCACAGTTTTCTGAAGGCTGAAGATGATACAAGAGAAATTAATGCAACTTGCATAAATGGACTTAAGAAGCTTCAATCGAACTCAAGGTACAAAAAATCTAGTGTTGTTTCTAATAGCAAGATTCACAACTCAACGTGACTGTCTTCAACAATACATTCTTATATTTAACTTTATTAGTCAGTATACTCACGGTGAAGTGATCTTCTAGTTTTAGTGCCTGGAGGGTAGTAGGAGTAGGCGCATGCCTTGTGCCTTCTGTTAGATATCTCTCCACAGCTAACAATGATCGAAAACGCTTTCCAGTTTCTGGCTCAATATAATACTGCACAACAGTATATTACCTCATGAACTTCTAAATTCCGATGTAGGATGTGGATAAGAACTTTTAAAGACAATCACAGCTTCCACTAAGAAAAATCTACCCCACTGAGCAGAAGCAGGAATTCAAAGATGTGAGGGACCTGTATTTAGAAAGTGATATTTGAGGACAATACATCACCAGCGACCAGGTACATCATATTGCCGATGGATCGTAACATATAACATATTAAGCTACAGGGGATAAATTATCACCTCCCGCGTGATTATTTTTGGAACTCTACTAGTGTCTGACTATATCATCTATATAAGATGTAAAATGAAAACATTACCAGGAATTATGCAAACACATTTAACCCTACTGCATCTAAGCTTCAATAAGATGTAAACTACATGGACGCATAGCAAAAATTGGCAGCAAGAAAACTATGGCAGCAAAAAAGCTATGTC
The DNA here is from genome assembly GCA_028386065.3 of Turnera subulata. Lineage (NCBI taxonomy): Eukaryota > Viridiplantae > Streptophyta > Magnoliopsida > Malpighiales > Passifloraceae > Turnera > Turnera subulata. Next base: position 226,513 of record JAKUCV010004695.1, read on the forward strand.
CAGAATAGTACCCTGTCGATTTGACCAACATAATTGACGTTCTTGCGTGGCTTTTCCTCAACAACCCAACCTACTGGAAGATTTCTTTTTGATCTATTCTTGGAGACGAAGGGAACAATTTGCATCTGAAAGATAAAAAATATCTGTCATCAAGCTTGCGTATTGAAGGCCTTAGTATTTATGTTATCCTAGTTAAAACAAAAACCTACATATTCTGCTGTGAAAGACAAACAACTAATAAGTGGGATTCTCGTCCATTGGAATTTTGAGTACTCACAGTGAGCTGAGCTGCAGGGTTTAGAGCCTGTGGCGACGGTGCGGATTTATGTTCATTCCCTTCTGCAAGGTACTTCTCAGCGGATAACAATGATCGGAAACGCCTACCACTTCCTGGTTCGATATAATACTGTACAACAACGTACACTTATCAACTTTCTAAATTCCAGAGTAGCAGGGGAATACATGTATCTATAAAGCACATAAAAGGAATAAGCATGAGCCCAAAATATCGAGCCACAGGGGGGATAAAGTATCTCTTGCTTTGCTTGTCATGAATTTTTAAAAAACACCTGCCAATTTGCAGCAAAAATCCATTATCCACATAATGCTGCACTAGACATCAAACCCAACTGCCCCCAAGATTCAACAAGGTCGGGGTAGAATTGCATATCATTAACCAAAAAAGATAAGAACCAGCAAAACCGATTAGTCACAGATAGTTACATACCCTGTCAATTTTACCAGCGTAATTGATGCTCTTGCGTGGTATTTCTTCAACAATCCAATCAGGTGGAAGATGGAATCTTGATCCACTATTCAACACAGAGCAGGGAACAACTTGCAACTGTTCGATCAAAATCAGTTAGTTCCACCTTTGCTTGTCTATTTTAAGGCTCAAGTATATATGCTGCTTATAATTTAGGACTCACATTGTTCTGGTTTCCGGTCTTCACCCTCACTGGCCGCGGCGTGGCATCTGTTTCTCCGGTCAGGTACCTCTGTACAGATATCAAGGAACGAAATTTCTTTCCCGTTCCAGGCTCAATATAATACTACACAACAAAGAACAAAGTTTCTGCGCATTATATTCCTCTCTGCATAAGGTAAAATTCAAAGACAAAAAGCGGAAAAACAAAACCTTACAACATTCAAAAGCTTGCGCTAACCAAAAAGTAATGATGTCCTAAAAAACGGTTTAAAATTTCAGGAACAGTCTAAGTAAGTGCCACCTCTACACTAAATAAGACAGATTACCAAAAACCCAGAAGAGAGGAGAAAGAAAAAAGGAAAAAATGGAGGACCTTGTCAACAGTGAAAGGGTGCTTGCCGCGGGGTCGTTTCAAAACCTTCCAGTCACAGGGCAACTTGAAGGGTTCAGAGGAAGAAGAAGGAGAAGGAGAAGGAGAAGAGGGGAGAAGGGGGCCCACAGCTGGCAGTTTCTTGTTGTGAAACTGGCTGGGTTTTAGAGAAGAGGATTTCTTGGCCATTGTTGAGGGAATTCCACCACCCTGAAATCAGGGTAAGAGCAAATAGAGAGGAAGAATTAGGAGAGGGTTTTTGTTCGGTGGCATTTATATATTTTTCCTGGCCGATTGAGGAATTTCCCCAAAAAGAAAAAATCACACGTGGAGGACCGGCGTTTTCTTTTTTCTTGAGAAATTGAGGTTGTTGTCTTTTTCTTTCTTAGTTTTCAATTTCCACTTGTCAAAGTTGTAGTGCCACGTGGGTGACACTTGGGCTTCCTCAAAGCAATGGGGTTTCTGTTTTCTGTTTTCTTTATTTTTTTTATGTTAGGGCCACTTATACAAGGCGGCTGCGACTGTAAGGCCCGTGCTATGTTTTATTTGACTTGCAGTGGAATGAAGCTTGAAGGCCCAAAACCATTCAAAGTTATGATGGGCTTAGATCTAGGCCCGTCACTTGTCAAATAGCACAAGGCCCAGGTATAGAAAGTCAAAAGGGAAGATAGGTGGTCAAGTGATATTCAAGTGACAGTCACATACATAGTAATACAAATAGGCTGCTATCTCAAGTTTCTTCTGCATGCAATTTCGGTGCTGTAAGTAATTTAAAATAATATGCATGTAATTAATTAGCTCACAATTAATTAGAGATAAGAAAGTCCAAAGGTGATTTTGGTTAGTAACCACCCTAGTATTTTTATTATCATAGACACTGAAAGCATAACTTCAAATGCAGTTTTACATCCAAAAGTACCCCAAGAATTATTTTAAATGAGAAGATAACATATATACTGCACCACCCAGAGACATAATTAAGGTACCCTAAGATTACTGTATGCACTCTTACAGATGGCATGCCCGCACATAATATTACTCCGACGACTAATTGTCAAGTTCCTAAACCCTAAGGATCCAGGCAGCTTGTAATCTATATCATCAGAGACAAGCTTAGGCAACAATTTATTGGTGAACCACTTGGATGAATCCTTGGGAGTTCTTGTCAGATTCTGGTCGTAATTGATGTAAGTGAGACCGAACCTCTTGGTATATCCGCTTGACCACTCAAAATTGTCCATAAATGACCATGCAAAGAAACCTTTCACATTAACACCATAATTCCTGCCATCATATTCATTCATATATTGCACAACCAATCAGTAGACGAAGTAAAATTACTTCTAATTAAATTTTAAAAAAGATGGATGAATGAAAAAGGATCATATTGCGAGAAGATTAAATTACCTCATGGCCTCGGAAACATTTCCAAGGTGACTGTCGTAATAGTCTGTCCTCATTTTGTCATGGACTATGTCTTCATACGGTGTCGTTTCATTATCATGAGCAACCCCTACATAAATTCAGAGTAAAAAGCATGAGAATTGTGTGGAGTAGGTACCACTACGTTTTGTGGATGTATTTAATTGGACCTTTTGGCTTACCGTTTTCGGTAACAAAAATTTCTGGGTTTCTATAAGTATCCTTGGTATAGTTCAACAAATACCGGATGCCATAAGGAACGACTCTTAACCAAGTCAAAGCAGCCTACAAAGTCATGCACCTAATTAGCCAATTAAGTAATTGAGAAAAAAATGGAAACAAAAGTGTAATTTGGTTCACTATATTTCCAACAAACTTTTGTTTCATTCATTAAAAAGCGTATATTAATCACATTTTTTATGCTAAGCACGTATATTAAGCACATACCTCTGGGCCAATGGAGTTTCCTTTCGAATCTTCAACTGTAAAAAGGTGGAAAAGGTCATTATTTAGATAAGAATGAATTTTCTAGGCTAGTATATATTAAGGTAGTAATTAAAGTTATTTTTTTAGCTATTATTGTTTAATCTAAACATACATTTCAGTTCACGGTGAGCATCATTATTGTATGAGAGACGTTGTGGATCAACGTATTCAACATTGACTGCATATCTGGCACTATAATAATTGACTCCAACAAAATCAAGCGATCCCTTCATCATCTTGGATTCTTCAATAGTAAAATTAGGCAATCGTTCTTTAACATTGTCTCTCATGGTTCGGGGATAATCACCAAAAGTAGCCGGGTCCATAAACCTGCCAAAATACAAAAATTTTAATATATTACTCGACAAGGTTTTGAATACAAATGCTTTTTTGGCTAATTAGATGAATGGTCTTCTTCTTTGCTTGAATATTTTTTCCCCTTACCTCTTTTGTATTGAAAGAAAAGTACACGTAATAGCCCATTTGGGTTTCATTAATTACTAGATAGTTAAAAACTTACCAACCAAAATGGAAATCAATGCTTCGTTTGGTAGCATCGACATCACGTGTGTCGCTGGAGTAAGGTTCGAACCAGTAGCTATCCAGGGTGAATCCAATTTTGCCCTTTTGAGTTGTCTAAACAATGATAAGATAAATGCCAAGTTATCAAGAGGAACACATCGAATCGATGCAGTTTTTTAGTTATAATAGAGCTTGATTAAGGAAAAAAGATCAACTTACTTTATATTTTTGCCTATACAGTTGTACTGCTGTTGCATGAGACAAAAGAAGATTATGGGCAACAATGTAAGGCTCAGTTGCTGAATTTCCAGCTTTGCATGCTCTTCTCACCCATGAGGAGCATCGCCCTGGAGCGAACTCGCCAGTATCGAAACCCCAAGCAGCATAAGCCCATGGCTCATTCAAAGTTATCCAATGCCTCACTCGATCACCAAAAGTTCTAAATAGAAAGTCTGCATAGTCTCGATAATCGGCCCTTTTCACAGAACATTAAAAAGTTAGTATAACATTTTATAAGAATCATAAAATTAGTTTATAGAGATTACATCAATTAGCGTAAAAAAGTATATAGAGAAATATATATGGCCACTTACACAATATTTTCACTTAGGAAGCCACCATATTTATCTTCCAATGCTTGAGGAGTGTCCCAATGAAAAATTGTCACGAATGGTTCCAGACCTATAAATTAACGTACAATAAGTCATACATGAGCTTTCGGCGGGATCCAATGTTTTGGAACTTAATTTGATATATTTCGTGAGTTTTAAATTCTTGTTGTTTTTCAAAAAAATTCTTGTTGTTTTTCTTCGTACGCTATATAGAAACATATTCTCATGCTTTATTTAAATTCATTTGAGTAGAAAGTAGAAGGGAAATTAAGATGTAGTAATCAAGTAATAACCAATTTTCAAAGCCTCGTTGATAACGCTATTGTAAAATCGGACTCCTTCCTCGTTTATTCCAGCTCGAATCTGCCCATCTGATCAAAATCTAATTTTTTAGAAGTGAATAATATTACTAACTATACCATTAATTATGCATTACAAAATAATATGCATGGGAATTTAACTTCTGTTTTCTTTTTCTCTCTTTTGAAATTGAAATTATAGTATCATGTTTAATTTAAATTGATGTCATGAACATATATATATATACTTACGAGGTATTACTCTAGACCATGAGATAGAAAATCTGAAAGAATTCAATCCATTGTCTTTCATTCTTTTCAAGTCTTCCTGTAGCATATAATTAGTGGCATGTTAATCTCGCTGAGTTGAATCCAACAAATAGATTCATTATATGCATAATTAAGACACTGCTTTAGAAATTAAATGCATGGTGAAGAAATTGCATACCTTGTAACGATGATAGAAATCAACTGCGACATCTGCGTTGCTGCCGTCAAGTATCCGTTCTGTAAATTTGTTTAAGGTTATTGATTTGAACTGTGCTTGATGCTGAGAAAATTATAGTTCCCGTCCAAAATCTTGATATGTTTCTTGGTTTTATTTGTGTTTGTATATATATGTGTATGTATATTTAATTTATCAACTGCAATTCATTTGCTATTTCCCCGCTTTCATGATTGGATAGCTTCGAAATTAGACCTTCGAGGAGACAATTGGATTTAACTATCGTAAAAATGTTAATTATGATAAAAACAAAAAACTGAAAATAATGCAGCTAAAAATTAACTAACCATTAAAATATAAAATTAAACCATATATATATATATATTTATATATGCACAAACCTGGTTGTTCATGGACGTAGGTATCCCATACGCTTGGGCCTCTGCCACTTTTGTTTGCTTCACCTTCAACCTGCTCGTCGTGTAAATGAATAAATATCATGCCACTCGTTAGCTATATCCCAGTGTATGATTATGATTAGTAGTTATACACCCCAATAGTTTAGCTAGTTATATCCTAATGAGTAATGTCTCTTTACATATATATATTTGATGATTTTGGCATTCACTTACGGTGGGTTAATTTTTTTAAATGCTAAGGTGGGCTAATTACTACCTGAAAAGCAGATGTAGCTGATCCAAAGTAGAAACCATTGGGAAATTCAGATGGGTTGAACCCTGCGGTTGTTGGCTCAGTGAACACAGCCAACAAGCACACTAGGACTAGCAGTCCTAGCATAAGAGATCTAGGCATTGCCATGAGGAAGAAAGAGTTTTTTGGAGAAGTTATGCTTTCAAGTGCTGGTGTGGTTTAAAAGCATAGGGCAACCCACGTTTATATAGAGAGATGATCGAGGAGAGCTAGCTGCAAGAAAAGTGCTGCGTGCTAATACACGTAAACATGTTTAACATGCATGCACACACATGTGAAATGTATGATTAATGGACAAGCTATTAATTAAATAAATACAATTATCTTTTAGTTCGAGTGGTCTCGAGTGAGATCGATCTAAAGTGATTATATATTAGACTTCACCAGCAAAGGTACGTACTTCACCTTTACCAACCTTTTACACGAATAAAAAAAGAATGGATTCTACTCACTTTTCGTGGCGCTGGTGGATCGATGGGTTTCTTATTCTCTTCTTAATTGGGCGGTGCTTATTTAGTAGATGGAGGACATGCATGGATAGTTTGCACTGTACCTTTGCGGTTCCTAAGGTATTCCTAGCCTTTCTTTTTTTCTGATCAAAATGACAAACTTACATCATGGGAGAAGCAGAATAAAATAGAGAAATTAGAGTAACCAGGGGTGGAAATTCCTCCCTCATCAACTTGGAGTAGTGCGCTACATCCATTGGTGGTTGAACTAGGTGTGAAACTCCAAGAGAGTACGAAAGCGCGAATCGCACTGAAAAATCAGCACATCTATTTGCTTCCCTAGCTATAGATAGATATGAGGAACTTGCATGCACCTGCCATTGGCTATTCTAAAGACCAGCACAGCACAATTTAGGTATGAAGTTCATAATTACCTGGAACAGAGAGCATCTGCCCATGTTATATCTGATTCTATTACATTTTCTTTCCTGTACCATGCCGCACCTGGAACTTGCTCTAAAAGCTACGAATTTCAATATTAATTTATCCGGGCCGGTGCCGAAAATGGCCCAAATTATCAAGAAAGGCCTTTTGGGGAGGATTAGTTATGTTAGCATAGATTGTATTTCACACAACAACAATGATTGGTAAAGATAGCATTAGGTGTATGTGTAGAGCTAGAGTTATCACTTGTATCTTATAGTGAGATAAACACTGATTATTTTAGCATAAAAAAAAAAACAAACACTGTGACAGAATATAATACTATAATAATCCCAATTGATACAAACAATTACAAATTTGAAAAAAGTTATTCATTGTTATTCATTGGTATGCATGTTTTATCCAAAAAGATACAATTACAATCAAGATAAATGACATGGGAATGGGGATGCGGCATGCCACCATGCCAAAGCTACCAGTATATATGCATCTGAATAAGCCATCATAAAAAAAAGTCCTTAACTTATCATAAAAACAAAAATCCTCAACACCATAACCATAACAGGAGACAAAAAGGACCTCAACACAGTAGGTCCAAAGATATAGAATACATTTTTGAGCTTCTATTTTGAGGTAAAAACAATAGTTCTTGGCATACAAATATATACTAAGTTTATTGTGAATTTTATAAAAATATGTGTATGAGGGCGTAGAGGAGTATTTGTCATTCTATTACACAATAAAAAGCAACATGTCTTTCCTCATAGCTCCTATAAATTCTTAAATCTTCCACCAAAACTTATGTCATGATAAGCCTAATTGCATTATTGTTTCCTATAAATATTATAAAAACATAAAATCTTCATTAGTGAGTCTAGGGCGCACCTCAACAATTATGAGATTTTCTAGATGAAAGCAAATGTCAGCCCATATTTTGTAGACACAATGCTTAATAGAAAGCTCCTAAAAAATTAAACTTCTATACAAAACAGATAGATTCTTGGATATGATGAGTCGAAGCGGTTCGACCACCATGATATGGCGAGTCGAAGCGCTTTTTCATTCTTCCACCACGGAGCTACTGTAAGGTTGATTATGGTGAGGCCCAGAATTGTGTCAGTAAGGCCCAGGAAAAGTTTGTTGAGGTTGATTATGGGGGTGAGGCCCAGAATTGTGTCAGAAAGGCCTAGGAAAAGTTTGTTCTGGCACACATCAAGACCATGTTATTGACATTTTCAAACAGGTTAAAAAATTTAAGGTAACCAAGCATCCTATTCTATGTTTTTACTATTTTTTCTTTGAAATGTTACATTTTCTATTTATTTATATGTTATTCTTCTTCGTTTAGAGGTTTGACGCTGATCTGATAACGATCAATGGCGTGCGCGCTTTCCCATGTTTGGTCCTGGTTTTGATTTCAATGGTGCCACTCATGGTATTAAGGAAGACTATATTTACTTTAGTAACTTGGCCATGAGGCTTGCTAAAGATGCCTAAAAATATTACAATTGCATAAAGGTGAAGATCATATCTTTTCTCCTCTTTTTCATTTTCACAATGGTGCTTCAACTCAGGATCTTCTTTTGTTTTTTGTTCTTGTGCAGGGTATTGTAAATCGTCAGCTCAAATTCAAAAAGCTTATCAAAGTCATTATTTTTCCGTTGCAACACTTCTTCATAACTCTCTTGGCTACACAAAGGGGCTACCGAAAAATTGTCCGAGCAGCGGTGAGGTACGGTTGGTTTTATATGATGGAGAATGGTATAGAGTCCATCGTTCATAGACCAAAATCCTTTAGTAAAGGTAATAAAGCACAATTCCCACTATTGTATGTCGTCCATTTCTTTGTTTATTTTATGTTGTTACATGGAGGACATTATGCTCTCTCTTTTTTATTTTTTTCCTTTTAGCTAAACAAATTTTAGGCCCTGCAAATTGTATATAGTTGAAGAATCCATTTGCTATTTATCAGTGAAAGGAAAACGCTTTGAAACCTACGGAGGATATACTAGTGAGAATTTGGGAATTATTATACCTTTTTCTATTTCTCTTTCCTGCTGCACATTTCCAATCAGCGGAGTGATTAGGGAGAGGAACTCCAAGAAGTTTCATTAACATTTTCAGAAATCCTTGCTTCAACGCTCAAGTTTTACTGTCTTCATATGGACTTGAGTACTGCTTTAGATGCAACTGAAACTGGAAACCTTCCTTTCTATCTATTGTGAATAATGTTTCAGTCTCGAGTAGAAGTGTTTTCACTCTTTTTGGTTTTTATTTCTCTCTTTACCTGGGTTTTGTTTTCTTGCTTGAGGTCTTCATCGAAACTTTTTAATTAATTTGAAATTTTGACAGAGGACTTATGCGATTTGTTATGGAATATGGCCTTGCTCTATGGAAAAGTTTCTCTAGTTTCTTCTAGATTTTGTAAGTTTTTTGAATCATTTATTAGATCCTGTGCAAAAGATTCCTCTTATCTATTTTTGTTGAATTATATTAATATGTATTTTCTGTTGACCCTGTCTTCAGAGTCCAACTTTTTAAAGCGAAATGCAGGTTTCTCCATTAAGAAAGATACTGAAGGTGTTGCAAGGAGACTTCTAGCTACTCTGGGAGTAAATTAGAAAAGTGTTGCTAAACCAGGTGGTGGACATCCACAAATTGTATAAGAGGTACATTTCCTTTGTGTTTTTGACCACATCAATAGGAGTCGCTCACCATTATCTGATGGTATAACGCACATGCTTTGTCCCGCGACAGGAAAATTCTTCGAAAGCAAACAGGAATAAAGGGCATCATCCATAGTAGTGAAGCTTCAAACCGTTATATTGTGGTGTTTATTTGCAATCCCACTTCTGTTGGAAGTTGCTTTGGAGGAGGTGTGAAGCCCTATATAAGTAACATTCTCCCTCTCTTTTATGTATCCCGGAATTTGTATTACATTCTCTTCTCTAAATATAAAGAGCAGACCGCAATAGTGGTGCTCCGAAGATGTAGGCAATTATTGGCCGAACTCCGTTACCAATTTTTAGGTGTGTTTGTTCTTTGTCTCTTTTATTATCCGCCTATTATTTTTCCGCTGTGCGTTGGTGATTTATTTGTCGGGTATAGATTGTGAATTATTTGTTTAATTCACCAATTGTTTGTTATAGTGGGAAAATTAGCCGAGTTTTCCCCAACACAAACATCCCTATAGTGAAGCCATAGTGGACCAGTAGATGCCTTGGCTGGTCGTGAGCTACCAACTCCTCGACTCCAGGATCAGAATCCAAAAGGACCAAACTTTCCTACTAAAGCAAGCAGTTGATCCATTTGAAAGGGCGGGAAAGAGAGAACAGAAGAAGATGCAGGCTCTGAGCTTACATAAATGGGCTCAGTAAGAAAATATTTTAGTTTAACTCTGTTGTCAGCCCATCACGTTGCCTTTGGTACAACAGGCTTTTACGGCCTTGATTGATTAGGCCCAATACTCGACAATCACTACGGAGCCCAACCTAAGGAAACTTTTGGAGATGAGATTTAACAAAAAGGTTTTGTTCAAGCCCAGTTAAGGTGACGGGGTGGTAACTGGTAACCACTTGATGATAGACATGGATCGTCTGTGGGTTACCCCGGGTACAGCCCCCTTGAATTAGTGAGAGAATTTAATATTAGCTTTAAGGAAAATCTAGTAATGTTTGTTGGTGAGTGATTTTAATATTATTAATGATGGGGGGATTAATTATAAATGGGGTGTTAGGGGTGAGTGATTGCCACTTTTGCCGTCAATTCTAAGACTATAAATGGGGTGTTAGGGGTGAGTATTGACCACCTTGGTTTTAATTGATCAAGGATTCACTTGCTGCCTCTAGATTGAGAGCGGTATAATTGGATCATATTGCATTAGGAAAAAGTTGCTGAAAGTATATAAATTCCTCTGGGAATGTGTTAATTCCCAGGATATACGCCAGCGTCTCTCCAAATTTGTTCACATCATATGATAGCTTATACTCCAAATGGAGTAGTAATAAATTGCTTGGAAAAATTGAGAACAGAGTACATAACCTGAGGCGTGCTAGGCACTGTCCTAAAGGAATATTTTGCCTACTGCAAAGTTCCCCCAGGATACAACAGGTTTTGCAAAGAATGGTCTTGTATTTATAGCAAATGGAGGGGAACAACAACGTTAGGAAAAATAATGGCCATTAATTAAGGACCATATTTTTCCCTATAGACCAGGTAAGCTCAACTTATCCCCTGATTTACTCCAACAGCCAAAAGTTAGTTTTGACTAGGCCATTTACCACGTCAAAACCATGTATCTCTCCAATGTGGGATAATATCATTTTGAAATATATTCCAACAATCCCCCACATATATTTCAAAAGAAAAAGAATCTGTTTGCTGGGTTCTTATTACTAATGAGTGTAATCCATCGATCTTGGTGTCCGTAGACTATGAACCAAGTCTAGACCGATAAGTCTTGACAAACCGTGTCAAACAGTGTAACAAATGGTTACTATGAACTGATAGACACTTTGGTAAGTCAGTGTTCTTACCAATCATATTACACCCCCATAATTCTTGGTGTTACCACAGTTTTGCGCATTACGGCCGTGCGCGTGCCTGGAAATTCATGAATGCCTAGAGGTGCACCTGCAAACACATCCTCATAGGAACGGCCCCATTCCACACTCATATAGGTGATCTCATCAAGTGTATACTGCATATTATACACCACCCATAAAGGATATGAAGATCATTAAGAGCTTAACTCAGCCTCTCGATCAAATGCAGTCTAGTACTTTTCCTCACACCATAGGAAGGGACAAATATTCAAGTACTAGCAGAACTAAGAAGTGACTTGTTAATACCCATATGAACCTGTTTCACGGGATCTCCGATCACGCAGGTTGGGTTACCATCACTAATTAGTTTCAAACAGGCGTAATAAAGTCCTATTCCCCTCGATGTTTCGTTTATTATTCTTCTTCCCGGGATTTTGTCAGAGGATTGGCCAAATCACTTCTGACTTCCGATAATAAATGGAAATTATTCTATCTCTCAATAGCACTATTATACCATAAGGTATAGATCATATGTGTCTATTTCTCAATACAATTTATTATGATCATGTTGAAATTGCCTCCTCGCAATTACAACGCATAGACACAGACAGGGTTGGTTTTATTCCCAACGGAATATTCGCTAAGTAATTTCCAATCACTTAGCCTCAATGTCAACTAATTCAGAAAATGTATTC
>JAKUCV010004696.1:0-11693 GCA_028386065.3 Turnera subulata
CATTTCTGATTCTGATCCTCTATATCTTTTCCTTTACACAACTCTAAATTCTGATTAAAGTGGTATGTATTATTCAAACCAACTTTGCCTGCTGTTTGATAAGATGATTATGGCAACTCAACAACAAACATTTAGCATCAAAAAAAAAAACTCAACAACAAACATGGCAGGGGACAAAGGATATATATATATATATATAGTCATCAATGAAAACCATTGGCAAGAAACAATGGTCTTCCTAACTAAGCCAAAAAAGCGGAACAAGATAATATAGTACCAAGCAAATGCATTCTACTCGGAGAGCATGCACGTGTGCACTAAAGCTTTCACCAGGCATTAATTCGACCAAGTTAACAGAAAATATATGGGGGGTACAAGCAAAATTTAGACTTGTGTGATTCCTTATTTTCGGCAATTGATAATATACAGTCATCAATGAAAACCATTGGCAAGAAACAATGGTCTTCCTAACTAAGCCAAAAAGCGGAACAAGATAATATAGTACCAAGCAAATGCATTCTACTCGGAGAGCATGCACGTGTGCACTAAAGCTTTCACCAGGCATTAATTCGACCAAGTTAACAGAAAATATATGGGGGGTACAAGCAAAATTTAGACTTGTGTGATTCCTTATTTTCGGCAATTGATGGAGTCGCCACCCAAGTTTTATTGGTCATGGAAAAATTCAGGAAAAACCAAAAGATAACTCCTTATACCCGCAAAGCAACTAGATTTGCTAACCAAAGACGCCGGATTCGGGGGTTCGTCATAGATAGGAAGGTATTAGGCACTCTATCCATGTTGGAGCGAAATAATATGCAATTTAAGCGAATACTTGTGTTTTGGTGCATGTGTGCATGTGTGTAAATCAGAATCCAGCAGCAAACAAACAACAATAATATATATAAAAATCGAAATTAAAAAGAAAAGAAAAAAAAAAGAAAGAAACAATTTGGCTTGCGTCTCATCCATTAGAGACATCCTACGTACCCCGGTTGGGTTCAAAGCCCACGTAGTTCTTGGGTTAGAAATAACACTCAAGAAAACATATCAGTATCAGCAAACAATCCCAGAAAAATCGCAGCGAAATTCGGAATTAAAAGGGATACAAATCGAGTTACCACCAAGGGTGTGTTCTTCGTCGTTATTCGCGTTCTTCGCGTTTGATGCGTGTAGAGCGCCTCCAATCGCTTCCCATTCCTTAGCTCCACGTTGTTTGGATCTGGAACTACTACTGAAACAATACTAGACAACACACCACGTGAAATCCAACAAAGAAAAGAGAGAAATCGAATTGAGAGAGGAAAAGAGTAGAGTTTTCCCAAGCAAAAAGCTTAATGGCCAACCTCCATAAATTGTGTTATGAGGGTTCTATTTATAGTGTTCAGGGCCTCAGGGGTCGTGGTTTTGATCCTAGGGTCGAGATTAAAACCCTAAATCTGATGGCTAAAAGTAGGAACCAAGAAAAGAGGAAAAAAAAAAACAAATTTTGGGTACGATGATCGCCACTGGGGGCGATCATGTCGTGATGACAGCCGCCAGGTGGCGGTCATGTGCCCTTGACCGCCGGCTGGGACATGACCGCCGGCCAGTCGGTTACTGTTCACTGTTTTTCCTAGTTTGACCGGGTTTTGCCTATTTTGACTCCAATTCGATTCTTGTACGCAAAGTAACGATCCCCAGACCAGAAAAACTCCTTTTTCTTGTGGGAAACTCCAGATTCTTTCCATCTAAACTCAATTACTTAATCTCCACTCCAAGGATTAAGATTATTCCTCTTTTATTCATTAAAAAGGCAAAATAATAAACCAACTTAATTGGGCCTATAATCCAACAAAAATCAAGGACAAATAAGTCAGAAAATTTGTGCTAAGCCTGGGCCTAATTATAAGAATAGTCCATGAATTTATTTATTGGGTTTCTAAGCGAAATTAGAGACAAAAAATTAATATAAATGACCATGGGCTCATATACACAATAATAAACCAGTAAAACAACTAATGGCTAAATTTGAGTGTTCACAGATGCCCCTCGTTGGAGAGGGTCTAAGAATTTAGGCACAAACCAACGCAATAGAACACACAAATTTAAAAGAGAATTAATCACACGTGGATATGCTGCCAAATGCGACAATGTTTCTTGAGAGTTAATTCCACAGGGGATGAATTATGCGAAATATGTCATGCGAGGGATGCAAATGACACAACCATGCGAAACGATGCATTGGCTAATCTTGAAGCAAGACAATAAACGATTATGCGTAACGATGCAAAGGATGTCAAAGCGAAATGATGCCATGACGAAACCATGTGAAATGATGCTAATGGCCAAAATCATGCGAAACGATGCAATGATACGTTCTTGAAATGAGGTGTCACAACGAAACGATGCAATGACAAAACCATGTGAAACAATGCAAATGGAAAAACCATGCGAAACGATGCAATGGGTGTATCTTGAAACAAACAAAAAGATGTCATGCGAAACGATGCAATGACAAAACCACGCGAAACGATGCAATGGCCAATCTTGAAAATGAGATATTAGGATGTCATGCGTAACGATGCAATAACAAAACCATGTGAAACGATGCAAATGGAAAATTCTTGAAAAAGATGTCATGCGAAACGATGTAGTGACAAAACTATGCGAACCGATGCAAATGGTTAATTCTTGAAGTATATAATGGATATCGATCTTAACAATACAATAGATGTGAATTTTAGATGCTATGATGAGCCTAAAGCATGCACTAGATATATTGTGGCATTGTGAATGGCTGAAGGTTACGCGCATGGCGAGAGATACATTTAATAATGAAGTGGTGCTACTACCCGGTATGAAGCAATCTACTTACTACAACACAGCGCGGATTATGAGGCAGATTGGCCAAGCTCAATGGGTTCCTTGTATGATCACACCTCCTATCCAAGGTGTGAACAGTGAGTTCATGCCCAGCCCAAGCCCAACCAAATACCCAGCCCAAAGTAAGTCAAGCCCACGGCTGTGACCCAGGTTCGCGACCCGGACAAGCACGCGGGTCGACGGATCCGGATGCTCACCTCGCGGGTTGAGCTCGTCGGTGCGGCGTGAACGGGCGGGGATGGACGAGCGAGCACGCCCTCAGCAGCGGCGGACGGAGGCGACTCCAAGGCGGCGGCAAACTGAGCGCGGCGAAGTCGGGCTGAGGCGGCAAGCACGAGGATGTTGGATCCGCAGGTCGCTCCTCGGGTCGACGGCGCGTCAAGGCAGCTCCGGCGGTGGAAAGCGACGGGACCGACGGGGGTGAGGTCGCGACGGCGTGGGCTTCCTGCTGGTGGCGGCGGTGCGTCGTGACTCGGCGGGAAACTCGTCGCCGTGCATAGTGTCAGAGGCGCTGGGAGGTGACACACTGTTCACGCCTTTTTTTTTCTGCATTTTCTTATTTTCTTTTCTTTTTCTTTCTGATTTTCTTTCTTTTTTTCTGTATTTTTTTTCGATTTTCTTTTTTTTTTAATTTTTCATCTCTCTTTTTTTTTCCCCCCCTCTCACAGTTTCTTTTTTTTTCTGTATTTATTTTCTTTTTTTTCTTTTTCTTTCCTTTTTCTTTTTCTCTTTTCTTCTTTTTTTTTCTTTTCTCTCTTTTTTTTCTTTCTCTTCTCTTCTCTTTTTCTTCTTCTTCCCTTCCTTCCACCGGCTTCACTTCCTTTTTATAAACTGATAGCTACTATTGAACATGTGATTTTCCAATAATTCAGTTCGTCCGCATTACGGGCGAGTCCGATCCGGACCAGAAAATAACCGATACCTCCTTAGTTATTTTCCGACGTGATTTTCCGAGAAATTCCGAAACCCGAAAAATACCAACTTAGGTTCGAAAAATCCGCGGGAAAATCACGAGCGCGGGAAAACACTCGGTTTCGAAAAACGACTCCCGATTTACCTTGAATTAATTACCCAAGATTAATTCAACAGTAAATCACGGTAAATAGACTTTTACAGTCCGGTAAAAATCCAAAATTTTTACCCGGGCTGTTACAGCCTGCATTCGCCAATGTAGGTTCATGATCCTCATTTTATTTAGCGCTATATTATAAATAAAAAATTGTATTCCGTCGACGGTTATTTCACGTCGGTTCCATCTTATTTCTGATACTGTAATTGAGATCTCATCATGCTCATTTATTTCAAGTACCTGAGTTACTTCTGGAACTTTATCAATTTGTGTCAGAGAACCTCTTCTGGAGGATTTTCCTCTTCTTGAGGACTTCTAATTCAAACCTCTACTGGAGGCCTTATTTCCTTACTGAGGCCATCTTATCACTTTGCTCCTTTTTCTCTATCGAGAATTTCTTTTCTTTTTGGAACCGAGTATAATCTACGCTTCTTGCGTACCTTAGATTCATTTGCATACTATACTTGCTCTTCTGGAACATCAAAACAGGAGCATTTACAGCTGGTATATGATCACATATTTCAAATAAATATGTCTGGCAAATGACTTATTAATCTTTTGCAAATGAATCATCTCTTTGAACTTCAGGTTCATACTAATATTTGAGGATCAAAAATCATATATTGATAAGTCATTTCAATAATTCTCTTGATCCAGCTGCTTATTTTCCCTCCCCCTGATGTTGGATAAAACATCAACTAATAAGCAAATATTGCTATGAATAGATCTCCAATCCCCAGTCTTAGGTTTCAATTACCTTTATAATTTATGGAGATACATACCCAATGTAGATTCCCAATCTTCTTTAAAGGACCAATTTCACAACCCTGTGGTGGAGCATTATATAACCGATTGTCCCAAGAAGGGAGATACTATGTATGTGACCATTAATCAATTAAATGGGGGGTTCTTATAACATCATGTTGGCTTGATGCACAGTGTTGCTGCATATAAAATATCAATTTCTCAAGCAATAATATTTCATCAACAGTCATGCAATCAATTGTCAATGTTCCCCCAGATGGGTTTATTTCCAATGATATACAATCCCTTATTGATGAAATATACCAGCATTATCTAGACATATAGTCAAGTAACATAAGTAGGGATGTGTTCCCGCAAGTGGCTTAAACATAAGTGTGCACAATACCAACTTGCATCTCACAATAGACCATCTAGTCGATGCATCGTAAAAATTACCTAGATGGTCAACACAGCGGATTTATTAGTCCGCGTTCATGTCCCTTATAAACTTGCTAGTGATACTAGGCCATTCTCATCTTAGGAAGGCTGTATAATAACTTTCGCAGCAAACAAACTCATGGAAATCTATTGATTTGTAAAAACTTCTGGTTTTTCAATGAATGACCAAATCAATCCCGTGCATCATTATTGATCTGGGATAGCCCAACCGGTCATGCCAAACAATAAATCAATAAACCAACTTTAAGTTGGTGCCAGCTTTGGGCTGCAATACACATTAGCTTTAGGGTGGTACCAGCTTCAGGCTTTCATGTACCAATTTTAGGCTTAATTCTGCCACTTATGTCGGGAAACAACATTATTGAGCAATAATAGCTTTGGCGTTTTGTGAAAAGCCGAAAGATCTTCGGGATCTTATCGGAGACATGAAAGGGGTCCACATTTTGAAAAACAGACGCCCTGATATCTAAACTGAGAGTATAAAAAAGGGAGGAGATATGTGGTGAAAAACCAGAAGATTTAGGAAATCTTACTGAAATAAAAATGCCTTCCCCATCTACCATTTTCTTTGTTGAGGGTGCCTCTCTAGGAAGAAGAAATAGGTTGGCCTACAGCATGGTGAACGAACAACAAGAAGAATTACCGAATGAGCTCGCAAGAATCCCTTGTCTGGTTTTTGTTGATGAGCTCTATTCGTCTAGGTTCTTTGTGACTCCTATGGAAGAGACTTTCTTCCTAGAGGACCAAAGCACTTTATGAGCTTCCTTTTATGGCTCTGCTAACTCATTTATGTTTTTCATATCTGATAGACTGCAGGATTTTCAGCTAGAGCCATCTTGCCAAATTCTGAATCAGAGCAGCTATTATTAAATTTCTATGATGGCTCGGAGTCTCCCGAGGGTTTCTGGGATATTCCCTACATGGCCCAAGGTACGACTTTTGCTATGGAATTGCAGGGGAGTGGCCAGGTGGTCCCAAGATTTTGTGCGTACCTTAAGAGATCTGAAGAATCAGTACAAGCGCAACATGGTACTGATTACTGAAACCCTGTGGCAACCTGCAGAGAATCATGGAGTAATACCACTCCGTTTTCCTTCAGCAAATCGGTTTGAGCTACCTGGAGAAAACAATGTGGGAGGTATGTGGTTCTCCTGGAACGACAGTGTTCGGGTCAACATCAATAACGAGGCCCAGAGCTTTAGGGCCAATGTTGTACCCAACCGTTAAATATCTGTTTAAACTTATGTATGAGAACAATTCTACTTTGTGAATGTTCTCTAATTATGGATCCATTTATACAATCATAATATGCATGCTTTCCCTTTGCCATTATAATCTCATCCAGGGCTATAGGCACAATTAATAATACTCTCTTATTCTCTTCAGGGAATAGAGTAGAGTCAATTCAACTGGATCCATAATAATCGCTTTTATTACTGTAAGCGGGGGTTTCTGTACTCTTCAAGAGTATTAGCTCTTCCAAAGTGTAAATATATGATCTTTTAGATTATAGTAAAGCATGCGTTCTTCAGGAACGCATTCAATGCTCTTCTGGTACTATCTCATATTATGTGAGATGGTTGACATTCACACATATAATTCTCCCCCTTGGATGTCAACTGGCATTGTTTTGAAGACGAATGCCTGAGCTATTATTATAAAAACGATGATAAAATACTATAAAGTAAATAAAACATAAAATAATTTAATAATTAAATGATGATAACACATAATAATGAAACTGGACATAAAATAAAAAAATATTCACTATATATTGGCTTGCACCTTCAGGGTAAGCAAAATAAGAACAGTATCCATCTTCTTGATGGTAATACAAATAGCCACCTTTTAGTGGTCATACAACATCCACCTACTGGTGGGCATACAACATCCACCAACTGGTGGGCATAAAATATCCACCTACTGGTGGGCATACAATATCATGGTCATCATCTTGACCAAATATGGTTTCATCAATATTATATTTGCCTTTCAGGGGCACTTGATAACCATTTACTAGGTGCCTTGTTATAAGGTCTGTTTGTGACCAATTGAAAATGCATAATCATGACCACAATTATCACGTTTGCTTCCGATGCATACACTTGTAATAAAATCTTGGGAGAATATTCATCTCTTGTGGTCATATTTTCCTCCCATTTTTCAAAGATCTACGTGATCTTTTAACGGTAAGGCATCCAATCTTTTGCCTCATTTTCCTTTTATTGAGTCTTCTGGACTCTGTCATTTAGTCTTCAAGACTATTATACATTTCAATGCACTTCAGCATTTAATGCCCATATCAAATTTCTTCCGGAAATTTTGAGGGCCACAAATCAAATAATATAATTAAATAAATAAATGCTAAAATAAAATAAATAAGGGTTTTTTATTAATTACCCCAATGATAAAAATTAAAATAAGTGGGCCTTGTACGTGCCCAAGCAGAACATAAATAAAATTTAAAACAAGAAAAATTAAATGCAATGAGCCTTTTTAATAGCCTAATCGGAATTTAAATAAAAAAAACAGAAAATATGCTTACTCGATAAATCTTTCAGCAATAATAATATATAATATATTATACTAATATCCGATTACTATTCCGGTATATAAAATCTTTTTAATTTTATGTTTTCCAATTTCTTTTTTTCTTTTTTTTCAAATATATATATTCAGATTCCTCCCCTTTTTTTAATACCTAGGCTGGGCCATGGATAGTACCGGCCCAGGTTTTTTTTAATCAGGCTGGACATAAACAGTACCGGCCCAGCGCCCAAGCCCAAGCCCAGCACCAGACACCGGCCCAGTGCCCAAGCTCAAGCCCAGCACCAGGCACCGGCCCAGCGCCCAAGCCCAGGCCAGGCCCGAGCCCGAGCTTGGTCAGCCCATACCCACGGGTCTGTAGCTCGCCATGCGGGCGTTCAGTGGCACGGCAGCGGCGGCAGCACGGGGCGGCGAGGAGGCGGCGTGGCGCTGGCTGGCGGAGAGGACGAGGTTGGGGCCGGCGTCCGCAGGCGAGGTGGTGGCGCTGGCAGCAGAGGCGCGCGCGTGAGGAGAAGGAAGGAGGAGCGTCGTCGGCGGTTCGTTGGCTTTTGTCGGCGCGTCGAGCGGCGGGAGCGGGCGGAGAGGACGGCGGCTGGTAGACGACAGCGCGGGGAGGAGAATGGTGCCGGCGGTGATACAAGCAGCAGCCCGGAACGCCACACGATGAACAGTAGCCGAGGTGTGTTCATCCTTCGTTTTCCATTTCTCCAGTATATTTCTGCACCAGTTTTCACTTCATATTCCATCTCTCTTTTTTTTCTTTTTTGGGTTGAATTTTTTTGCTCTGGGTAGAATCAATCGTGCTGATAACGTGTTGAAAATACAGGGTTTAATGGAAGGAAATAAAGAAAGTGGTGAGGAAGAAAAAAGAGAAGAATGGAGGCAGAAACATCAGCACCGGCCTCTGCTTTCTCATTTCTATTTAATCATATACAACTCAGATATGTACAAATATAGGGTTGGTGAACAGTGACGTCCACTGTTACCAAATGTGTTTTATAACAGTTTCGTGAAACAATTAATCTGAAAAAATAGCAGAGCCCTTCGACAACCGTTGGTATCATATGGAGGTGACACGTGGCATAAAGAATTTTTAAAAAGATTAAATAAAAACGGTAATAGAATTATAATTTTCCAAATCATTACTCCCTTTGTCCCTTTTTTTTTTATTGTCGTTTTAAGCATTTAGTTTTGTCCATACAATATTGTTGCTTTGGAACATTTGATGAGCATTAAATGAACTTTTTCCCATTTTGTCTTTTATCGCCATAAAATCACATTCTTTGATTGTACTGTTATCTTTTTTAAAATAAAGAGTAATTTAGTCTTAAACTCATATACAATTATCAAATTGACAACTATTAAATGCATTCCTCAATAAGTGTGCTGATTCCTTAAACGAATTTTTAAAAGATTAAATAAAAACGGTGATAGAACTATAATTTTCCAAATCATTACTTGTTAAAGGATTCATGGCATTATTTGCATTAATGCTCAGCAGGCCATCCAAAAACCATTCATGGCATTATTTACATTAATGTTCAACTTTTAAAATATGACCATTAAAAAAACCATGCGGTTACTTAGAATTCATGGCCTTATAAATCACACGCATTTAAACCTTACAATCTTCACTAAAGGAAAATGAGTAGTTAATTGTATTGGAGATGGATAAAATGGGTTGTCTTTTTTCTTTTTTATTTATTTCGCATATGTCCTGTTTCTATACCTGGAGTTTCTCTATCCCGAGTTTAGTATTTTGTCCATTTTCTGTACCTCGGGCAGAAGTTTTTCTATCCCGTTTGTATACTCCGAGGTTAGTATTTTGTCCATTGTCCATACCTCGGACGGCCCCGGCAATGATATGGCCATCTGTCAAGGTCCACTTGACACATGTCGATTTTTTATTGGACCACGAGATTTAAAGTGGAACCCACTTTTTTCCAGAATTTTAATTTCCAAAAATTATTATCCAATTTTTAAATCAAAATACCAATTGGTTGACCCATTTTATTCCCAATTCACCCAATAGGGTCTGGGTTACCAAAAAAGACAATGATGTAATACATAATAAATTGACCGATATTGCATGATTAAAGAATTGAATCCAAAGACTAGAAAAGAAAAGAGTGGGGTAAACCCACATTAATCTAAACACAACCAATTAATAAAATGTAGATGGAAATCCAATAACACGTAATTTGAAAGAATCTAGGAACCACCACACAAGTCACTCACCCAGAAACCACATGTGTGCGCGTATCTTAATTAGTAATGACTAACAATCAAGAAATCCACACTAGATATGAACTCCTTCGAGGAAAGCATGGATCAAAATTACTACTCATAAATTGGAATGGAGTTTGGGGCGTGAAAAAAAGGAACTATAAGCTGCTATACACCAAGAGAATGAATGTCGAAAATAAATATAAGCCGCAATGCACCAAGAGAATGAATGTCTAGAATAAATGTCCACTGTTCTCTCCCCCTTTTTTGGCATCAACAAATAAGGGGCATGAACCAATCAAGAAACAACCAACGCAACAGGGAAAGCAAAAAAGAAAATATAAGATAGAGCCATAAAGAGATAGTAGTTTTAAAACTAAAGACAGTAAGAACATTGACAGAGCCAAAGTACTGCAGAAAAGCTACCCCAAAGAAAATATAAGATAGAGGCATAAAGAGAGAGTAGTTTTAAAACTAAAGACAGTAAGAACATTGACTGAGCCAAAGTACTGCAGAAAAGCTACCCCAATGAAAAAGCATATACATACTAAGTCTTAAGTCTTCGATTAGTTACTTCAAAGCTGACAAGCTCCAAACACTAAGACAAATCATCTTGACTGAAACCAAATGGCATCCTCCTCATGTAGCACACAGCTACAAAAAACTGCTTGGGCTCAGGGGAGAGAAAGTCCTCAATTGTGCACTGCATGACAGCTCGGAAAAATCGTTTTTCGCCGGAAGCCTTGTTTCGAGCCGGGAAGGTGAGGAAGTAGAGATGCGTACCGCATGAGTATTCATTGGCGCGCACATTACAATCAGTGGCGAGCTCATGTTCTTCTCCCTGATGCATGTACACAGAAATCAATTAGAAAAGGACCATGATCTAATACAGGAATAAATTGACCGATATTGCATGATTAAAGAATTGAATCCAAAGACTAGAAGAGAAAGAGTGGAGTAAACCCAGACTAATCAAAACACAACCAATTAATAAAATGTAGATGGAAAACCAATAACACGTAATATAAAAGAACCTAGGAACCACCACACACGTCACTCACCCAAAACCACATGTATGTGCGTATCTTAATTAGTAATGACTAACAATCAAGAAATCCACACTAGATATGAACTTCTAGGGAGCAAAATTACTACTTATAAATTGGAATGGAACTCATTCAACAATGTTCTCGGTTTGACTAGAGGGCAAATTCAAGTTCAATGAAGGAAAGAAAAGAAGAACAAAAGCAAAAACGCCAACTGAAAATTAATAATCACCCGGTGACAGCTTCTCTAATGGAATGGGGCGGGAAAAAAGGAACTATAAGCTACTATGCACCGAGAGAATGAACGTCCAAAAATAAATATAAGCCGCTATGCACCAAGAGAATGAATGTCCATTGTTCGCTCCGCCTTTTTGGCATCAACAAATATGGGGCATGAACCAATCAATGAACAACCAACGCAACAGGGACAGCAGAAAGAAAATATAAGATAGAGGCATAAAGAGATAGTAGTTTTAAAAGTAAAGACAGTAAGAACATTGACAGAGCCAAAGTACTGCAGAAAAGCTACCCCAAAGAAAAGATAAGATAGATGCACAAAGAGATAGTAGTTTTAAAACTAAAGACAGTAAGAACATTGACAGAGCCAAAGTACTGCAGAAAAGCTACCCCAATGAAAAAGCATATACATACCAAGCAGGACAACTAAACACTTAAGACAGTTGTTCATCAAAGAAAAAAAAAACCAAGCGGGACAACACAGTTGGCCCCAAAAAAAA
>JAKUCV010004696.1:12587-36998 GCA_028386065.3 Turnera subulata
GCAGAAAGAAAATATAAGATAAGAGGCATAAAGAGATAGTAGTTTTAAAAGTAAAGACAGTAAGAACATTGACAGAGCCAAAGTACTGCAGAAAAGCTACCCCAAAGAAAAGATAAGATAGATGCACAAAGAGATAGTAGTTTTAAAACTAAAGACAGTAAGAACATTGACAGAGCCAAAGTACTGCAGAAAAGCTACCCCAATGAAAAAGCATATACATACCAAGCAGGACAACTAAACACTTAAGACAGTTGTTCATCAAAGAAAAAAAAAACCAAGCGGGACAACACAGTTGG
Organism: Turnera subulata; assembly: GCA_028386065.3. Lineage (NCBI taxonomy): Eukaryota > Viridiplantae > Streptophyta > Magnoliopsida > Malpighiales > Passifloraceae > Turnera > Turnera subulata. The sequence continues at coordinate 12,884 of JAKUCV010004696.1, forward strand.
CCCCAAAAAAAAACACTGAAAAGAGCAATCCAACAACAATTAATACTGGTATAAGGCACACCGTCTGCAAAGAGTCATCCATCTTTCCAATAGGAGCAGCAAGGCAATAGAACAGTCAAAACTATATAACGAAAAAAGGTCATCAAGAACATAAGGAGGCTAAAGGAGACAATGTTCTCGGTTTGACTAGAGGGCAAATTCGAGTTCAAAGAAGGAAAGAAAAGAAGAACAAAAGCAAAAACGCCAACTGAAAATTAATAATCACAAGGTGTCAGCTTCTCTAATGGAATGGGGCGTGAAAAAAGGAACCATAAGCTACTATGCACCAAGAGAATGAATGTCCAAAATAAATATAAGCCGCTATGCACCAAGAGAATGAATGTCCATTGTTTGCTCCGCCTTTTTGGCATCAACAAATAAGGGGCACGAACCAATCAATGAACAACCAACGCAACAGGGACAGCAGAAAGAAAATATAAGATAAGAGGCATAAAGAGATAGTAGTTTTAAAAGTAAAGACAGTAAGAACATTGACAGAGCCAAAGTACTGCAGGAAAGCTACCCCAAAGAAAAGATAAGATAGATGCACAAAGAGATAGTAGTTTTAAAACTAAAGACAGTAAGAACATTGACAGAGCCAAAGTACTGCAGAAAAGCTACCCTAATGAAAAAGCATATACATACCAAGCAGGACAACTAAACACTTAAGACAGTTGTTCATCAAAGAAAAAAAAAATCAAGCGGGACAACACAGTTGGCCCCAAAAAAAAAACACTGAAAAGAGCAATCCAACAACAACTAATACTGGTATAAGGCACACCGTCTGCAAAGAGTCATCCATCTTTCCAATAGGAGCAGCAAGGCAATAGAACAGTCAAAACTATATAACGAAAAAAGGTCATCAAGAACATAAGGAGGCAAAAGGAGACACATGACAACAAAGCAGCATGCAACTGAAAAGAACAAGACCCAAGCTTGAGCAAATGCGAACAGAACAAAACGAAAATAGATACTGGGAGCATTTTATGCAGGAACCAATGACCAATCAACACGTACAGGCAGAAACATCAAAAGGGTGGTTGTCAAAATCTCAAATCTAACTAAGGAGTGGCGCAAAACTGCAAAACCATACAAGTTACGGCAACAAACGAAGTCTAGCTGAGATATATAGAGAGACAAAGGGAACTACTTAGACAAAAAGAGCTACTTTGGAACCTGATGGCTGAAACAGGAATAAAACAATCAAACAATATTAATTACCTAATGCCTAGAACAATCAAACAAATAGGAGTCAAACAAACAGGGTTCTGTATTGCATTGCATGCATCCTTAATCCTTAAAAGTAAGTAAGCTGGAGCATGGAAGAAAGAGGAAACCGTGAATTCTTCTATGGCTGAAATTGCCCGCTGGAGACACAGTTCGATCTTTTTTCCACGATCACCCATGATTGGTTGATTAGGTTCCCCTCTATCTGGATCTGGATAATTTACGCAGGGGCGGATCACTTTGAACGGGAGATCGGTATCAGGCGGAAGATCATATGGAACCACAAAACCCTAATTAAAATGAAAACATTCATCAAATCAACAACAAACAAAAACAAATCCTAATTAAAATGAAAAATTCATCAAATTAACAGCATTAAGAAAAACATAAGACACACTGTGTATGTACCTCTGACGCCTGTATCATGTGATAATAATGGGCAAGCATTGGGCGATAGACAGAATTGCGGCTTGCCAGGTAATCCAAGAAATTCTCCCTGGCTGCATCATCTGGTGCTATGAAAGCACCTCCATACATGACCCGAGGAACAGGAGTTTGGGCGATGTCTTTTGGTGGGAGCCAAAAGGCCCTGACCGGAATCCCATCATCCAATGATGGCCAGTCCAGCAATCCTGGGGAAGCCTCATCATCTTCTTCTCCTCCTCCTTCCTCAATTTCCTCAGTTTCTCCTGCATTTAGGTGGAGCCTCAAGTCTTCAAGTTCTCCTCCTTCCAGCACTTCCTCAACTTCTCCTCCTGCTTCATCTAGGCGGAGAATAGAGAATTGTTCAATGGTTCTAGGAGAAATTTCAGGGCCGCTGTCTCCTGCTCGTCCTCGTCCTTGTCTACGTCGGATGATCTCACTATAAAGTTCACCCAAGGTTCTAAAAACCCTCCTACCGCTGCCGTCAGGTGTTGGATCATACAACACATATCCACGGCGGGGCCCTCCACGGCGGGGATCTTCACGGCGGCGCCCTCCATCACTCATGGTGGTGTTATGAAATAGGTAGGGAAAAGAGCAGAGAAGGTACTAGAAAAGATAGTAGAAGAGGGTAGTAAGAAGGGAGTAGAAGAGAATAGAAGAAAAGAGAAATAGGGGAGAATAAGGGGAATTGTGATTAATGATCTCCAACCCTATATACTAGTATGATATCATAAAGAGTGCTAGATATTAATGGGTAAGGCCCTCATCACAACCGACATAACAAACGACTACTAGTAGTAATTAATTGAACGACATGACAAACAGGGGCGGATATAAGGGGGAAGCAAGGCGGGGCCCGGGCCCAGGCCCGCCTAAGAATACAAAGTTATATATTTATGGGAACTGTAAGATAGCTCAATTGTTGGCTACACGCTAAATGTCACAACGGTCAGGGTTCGAGCCATGGTGTGGGCTTTCTTTCTTAAAGTTTTTCAATATAATACATTTCAGTCCTTAATTGTATTATATTTTGGCCCCCTCTAAATTTATTTTCTCTTTTATGATATAATACATTTCAATCCCTATTAACTTAATTGTATTATATTTTGGCCACTTCTAAATTTATTTTCTGGATCCGGCAGAAATCCCAAGATCAGGTTGCAGCAAAGTTAGGAAACTGACCTGTGATGTGAGTATAGTCCTCCCAAGTAGCTTCTGTTGGGGACAAATTAGCCCATTGTATTTGAAATAAAAGGCCTAATATGCTCAAGTAAAATGTGCATTCGTTTTATAACCTTAACTGCCTCGCTCTCGGAAACATCCACCGTATGGTTCACTTAATGAAAAAAGAAAAATAATTCAAATTCGGAAGAGCTTCATAATAACATTTAAGATTATTTACCTTTTAATTTAGAGAGTAAGCATCTTGGTCAATTATAATTAAAAACTAATCACCCATCGGTATTGCACACGAATTTGTGAAATTCTATGGTGCTCATTACATGCCATGTTATATCTTACTCGGTACATAATGTGCCCCACTTTTATTAGCCACATCGTCATAATTCAAATGCATTAATTACATCATTTAAAATTAGGCATGCCATCTTTTGTTGGCCCAAGGTGGCTAAGAGTGGGGAGGGGGTAAATTAGCCTTTTCTAATTAAAACTCGATTTGGTGTCTCTAATGCCAAACTGTTTTTGTGTCTGAGATTTGTGTTTAAGGACTCTAATGAACGAACTAATTAGCACACTAAGAGAAAGGGTTAGAGATAATTTGACACACGATTTATAGTGGTTCGTCACATAAGACTACCTTCATTACTCAAGGATTCTCCCTTGAGATTTCTAACTCTCACTATGATGTCTTTTCACGGCTTCAACCAAAAATTCTTAATACAAGTTTTTCTTAGGCTAAACTTAAACCCTAAACACTCACCACAAAGCTCACCCAAGCTTTACCTTTACACTGCCACTCAGAATAGAATACTAAACTGAAACTATCACTAAGCTCAACTACTTTGCTTTTCAAGAATTGCTTAACCAGGTATGCGCACAAAGAAAAGCTTTTCTCTCACTTTTGCTTCACTTGAGAATCGCAAGATGTTTTTGACTTTTACTCAAATTCAGGTTTTTAATATAGCAGCTCTAAGTCTTTCTTTGGATCAGGCTTCCTTTTATAGAAACAAGAAGAAAGATGTCTTTTCAAATTTGATCCGTTGCATGTCCCTTTCCACCCAGCTGGTTTGTCTTCAGAGGCGCCAGATTATCAACATTCATATTACGTGTTGTCGCTTTCATGCTCTGGCCTGAGACACTTCATTCACCAGCTTTGTCATTGTTTGGCATAGTCTTAGGTTGGTCCTAAGATTTTAAATCTTCTAATTTTTGACCCGTTTAAAGTACCTTTAATCATCAGTTCAGTGTCCTAAGTAGTTTGACTAATAGGCATAGAGATTAAACAATCAAAATTGGCATGGGAGCTTTTTTTATGAAAGCGACCCTTTATGCTCACTAACACAATCTTTAATTCCACTTACTCTATCTTTCAAGATATTGATCACGGGTTAAGCATTGCATAAGTAAGCTGGAAATCATTGTTAGATACAAAAGATAATACTCATATGTTTGTCATAATCAAAACATAGTTAGGGCAATTAACGTTTAACATAATGCAATAATCATTAGTATAAGTAATTGCACTTAAATAGTTAATATAATAATATGAGCATTATATTTATTTAGTGCAAGCATTATGTTGATAAACACAATTAATTAGACCTAACCGTTAAATTAGTCATCATCAGATTCACATTCTCCTCCTTTTTTATGATGACAAACCTTATCCGAATGTGGATATGTGAAGCTTATAGTGTGTTTTAAGCTCCCCCTCAACATATGCTCCCTCTAGATAAAATATTTTTCCAATTTGTTCTTCCTTCAAAAAATTAAAGCATAAGGGACAAAGATATAGCCAAAGGTAAATTTAAGACACATATTTTTGGAAGCCACATTATATTGAAAAGAACATGTCAAAACACATAGATCCACATATTCCCGTAATCTCTCCCCCTTTTGGCATCACAAAAAGTACAACAAAAATAGAGTAAAGAGTCACAGATATCAGAAGCAAAGAACCAAACAATATCAACAGATAGACACATTGGCATTGAAGATGCCAAAACTAACAAAAAAAATGCAAGAAACAGATAAAAGAGCAGATAACAAAAGTAAAAACATGCATGATTGATGAGTGACGCATCTTTCACTCATTTACGAGTCTTTTTCATGGCTTTTAAATTTGCAAAATGTCATTTGTTTTATTACTTTACTTTATTTTTTAGTATTTTATTTTCTTTTTATATATTTCTTTAGTCCTTGTATCTAATGCTTTTTTATGTAGAAATAAAAACTAACCTTACACTATAATATATATATATATATATATATATATATATATATATATATATATATATATATATATATATATATATATGTTTGTGTGGAGGTTGTACCACATGCACAGGAAAGAGTCAAGATGGATTATTTGGTTTGGTAATCATGTGAAGATATTTTGTCACGCCCCAAGTAGCGACTGGCCCAGAATAACCTCCAAAGCTGGGCCGAAATTACGTGGCCCAAAAGCTTAAGCTTGAGGTTATTTGGTAGCCAACAACTTGGTGCATATATGCCCAAGACCTCTCTCACTCTCCTCCAATGTGGGATTGGGTCATCACATTCTCCCTTCCTTTAGACCTCGCGTCCTCGCGAGGGGAGCCCAAATTCATATCAAAGTGGCACCCCGATCACCGGGTCGAACCGATCATAATCTCAGTATTAACCCCTGAGAAACGGGCCATAAGGCCCAAGCCCACCCGAAAGTAGAGTGAGATTAGCTCCGCTACTATTTGTAACGCCCCAAGTAATGACTAGCCCATAATAACCTCCAAAGCTGGGCCGAAACCACGTAGCCCAAAAGTTTAAGCTTGAAGTTTGGTAGCCAATGACTTGGTGCATATATGCCTAAGACCTCTCTCACTCTCTTTCGATGTGGGATTGGGTCATCATATTCTCCCCTCTTTTGGACTGCACGTCCTCGCGAGGGGAGCCCAAATTCATATCAAAGTGGCACCCCGATCACCGGGTCGTACCGATCGTATTCTTAGTATTAACCCCTGAGACGTGGCCCAAAAGTTTAAGCTTGAGGTTATTTGGTAGCCAACAACTTGGTGCATATATGCCCAAGACCTCTCTCACTCTCTTCCGATGTGGGATTGGGTCATCACATATTTTTCCCTACCAACCACTTATGCCTGCGTCATCATTATCCAAAGAGAAGCTTGGTCAAGGACACTTGGCCTCACTTGCTTAGAGGAAGGAACCCACTTCTTGCTGCCTTGCAACTGTTTGAAGTGTGGCATACAAACCAATTTTGGCGCAAAGGAGGAAGTGGTCTGTTGCCAGTTTTGGCGCCACTTCAACCAACTTCCAGGCTTTCATTTCCATCCTCCCTCCACTATATAAAGACCTGAACATGGAAGCATTAGACAATCAAGCTCTACACCAAATTTCACTTGAGTTCACTTCGGCAAAAGACAAAAAATAGTTTAGGAGCTTGTACTTTCTTTTGTTATCATCTTGTAAACTCTAGCAATTTAGCTTTAGCTTTTTGGAAGATTCTTGGCTTGGAGATTTTCTCTTTCTGTTCAAGGTTGGCTCCACTTTCTTGTAAGTTATTTCCTTGAATTAATCATGATGAATTATTTTCAAGTACTTGTTATTTTCTTTAAAGTTATGTCTTGCTAGAATTTTTGTCTAAGATTAGGGGATGAACTTGTTAGTATTTCCATGCACATTTAATTAAGTTTTATTTTCTGAATTTATTCTTTTTTAATCCGGTTATGAATCTTCAGCATGTTAATTGACTGGTCATCCTTTAGCATAAATCTATAATAGGGAAACGTTAAGTGAGAGCGTCGTTTGTCTATAGAAAAGCATAAACTGAGCCTTAAAAACCGACCTCAAGAAGGCGTTCTTTTTATTGGAGATTAAGTAGATAAATTTCTTAATGCTCTTAGTTTATTTTTACATTGGCAAATGGATAGTGGAAATAAATTAGGAAGGAATTTTACAGCATTACGAGAGTAGGCTATTGATCTAGTCTAGATTTGTCGTTACCTTTTAAGGAGTTTATTTTCATAATTTAATTCATAGATTTTACATAGCCTAGCTATGTGGTGACAGAACATGGTCTGCTTATGCTAAGCTTAATTGCATAGAAATCATTGGCAAGGAATTCCTCGAAGTCCTAGATATTTCCAATTCAATCATCAAACTTCTCATTTTATTATTCCTCTAGATAATCATAAATTGCACGGTTAAGTAGTACTTAGCAAAGATCCCTGTGAGCCGACCTTGTGTGTTACAAAAACCCTGTATACTTGCATGAAGCTATCAAGTTTTTGGCGCCGTAGCCGCGGATCGGCGTTAATATTATTTAACTTTGTGATTAGATTAATCTAGAATTTTTTTCCCTTTCTACGCGTGTTTTTCTTTCTTTTTCTTCAAGTTTTACTAAAGAAGAGATGGAGGGACATGCAAGACGCGTCATCGAAGAAATGAGGGAGTCCAATACGGACCTCACCCTCGACCTCCTCCCCAGAGACCAGTCCGGGATTTCTCCCATCATGAAGAAACATAACCCAAGAAAAAGGAATAACCTCCCACGTTTGTTCCAAAATAAATAAATAAAAAGGAATATGAATAAGCTCCCCAAAATTCATGTTACATTGTAAATTATAATTACTGTAATTCTATTGATTGTAATTGTACGATAATGCACAGCACAGTATTACAATCGGAAGAATCTTGTGACATGTTTCCTGTTTCATTCTATATTAATCAGATTTACTGCCACTACATAGAGAAAACCACATCAGTTCGTTTTCCAAAATTTTCGAGCATGACATTACAATACAAAATATTTTTATATTTGCTGAATGGAGATGGTTGATTCTCTACTCTGAATCTGAAGGGATCCTTTATCCGGGACCGAGATATTTCATCCTCTTGGAAACAACTCTAGCACATAAGAAATCAAGGTTTGATATATCAGAAGCTGATGACAAAAATAATCATTACAAAAGCATAAATCAAATTATAATTAGTTTTTTATCACAGTTTTGCCCTGCATGCAAATTATATATAGAAACATCGATCACTATATATATACACACACACTCAATGCAGCTAATTAATTAACATAACTTGATCAAGGCGCAGATATAGATCTAATACACTATTTCATTAATACATAGTATAGTATACGGTAAGAAAACAAGTGTTTATGGTAAGAAATTCCACATTGGAACCACTTCAGCAGCACCACCACCATGACCCCCACAACAAGCAGCTGCCTTCCTGACAATGGCATCAGTACTACTGTAGGCTCTGGTACTGAGCTTCCAGCTAGACCTAGTCATGAATAGGGTCTATAGCTGTTTATCTTAATTGCCCAATGTCTACCCTCATCTGTCCACACCACTAGCATTTTGGGTATCCTCTACAAGTGGAGCAAAGGGGTCTTTTTTGCCATCCCTTTTCTTTTGAAGTGAAGGTAGATCTTGGGCAATTCAATAGGTCTAGTAGTAGTAGTAGCATAGTAGCAGTAGTAGTAGTAATTAAGCACTAGCTAGCAGTAACTTGGTAGTAAATAAGAAGACTGTATATGGAGCTACCTAGTTGTGTGCAGGTAGTTATTAGGTGCAATGGGAAGGTGAGAAAGGATGCCTACCCATTAATGGAGATATGATGATAGAGGAAGTCAAGAGCGAACCAAGATGTGACCCTTGCTTTGTGGTAAGGTCCTGTTTTAAATGAAACATGGGGGGCCTCACCAGTCAGCAAGGGTGGTGGTTCGGGTATTGACTTCTGCTTTTCTACCCTTTTTCTCTTGTTTTTTTCGAATTTAATGCTTCTTTTGTTCTTCGAATTGAGTGCTTCGGAATTGTTTTTTAACTTCATCTCTTTAATTCAGTAGTATTATGTTATATATGCACATATCGGTGTCACGAGCATTACATTTGATTCAATTCTTCCAGAGGTTATACATATACATGTTGCATTTATATGGTCATTATAAGTTAAAGAAGAAGTTGCTGAACTACACTTAATGTCCCATAATAGATTATTGGCTGGCTAAGGAATTATGGTCGGGATTTCGATGTAATTAGCTACGCATTCACTCAGTTTTTTTTTTTGTAGAGTACCTTTCTAGTACCTTCTTGCAGTGTTATTACACAGGGTCATTAATCGAATGAACTGTATATTACCACGAGAGTACCCAAAAGGAAAAAGACAAATGTCAAGCTGCCTCTATATTGTTCATAATTCTGGCCATTGTTTGTTAATTTGTTGGTGTGACCGGTCCCTGCCTTGTCATGATTAACTCTTTTATAATGTCATGTTCCCTTTTACTCTTTAACAATGTCATGTTCCCTTTTAGCATTTCTGATTCTGATCCTCTATATCTTTTCCTTTACACAACTCTAAATTCTGATTAAAGTGGTATGTATTATTCAAACCAACTTTGCCTGCTGTTTGATAAGATGATTATGGCAACTCAACAACAAACATTTAGCATCAAAAAAAAAAACTCAACAACAAACATGGCAGGGGACAAAGGATATATATATATATATATANCGTGGGAAGCCAAAAATACCCTTTTTAATTAGGAAAAAAAAAAGAAGATATGATACCCTTTAATCTTAAAACTCATTAAAATATGATGTATACACAAACATACGCTAAGACAAGAGTTCAATGTCTTAATTAGTAAAGAACTTCATCATCATATGATACCCAACACATCAAGACAAGGCTACATCATAAAAATAATATAAAGGGAGTTGGGTATAATCAGCTGGTACATTCGAGACTTCAAAGCCCTAATCAATTATAGATTTTGGTTATATATATATATATATATATATATATATATATATATATATATAAAAGATCAACTAACATCATAATGGAAATTAATAAGAAAAAGATCAGTACTTTTGATTAACTAAATGATAGAGATTAATCGAAAAGGAAGAAACCTGGGAATCACCAACTTGTGTTTGTCCTGTGGTCCCTTAAGCATCAACCAGGGTTCAAGTCCCGGTGATGTGAATAGAGCATGCACAGTTGGTAGGGTGCCGAACCTTAATAGGTGCCGATCGAAGCCCAAGAGAGATTAGTCTCGTGTCGACCAGGATACTCTTCTAGTATAAAAAAAAAAAAGAAACTTGGAAATCGCAGAGTTCCTGAAATATGTAGCGAGTAATCTACGGTGGTCAACGCGAAGAGTCTCCAAGAATTTTTCGAGGTGTTGTTGGGTAGGAGCCATTAAAATGCCCTTATAGGGATTCTTGCGCATGGATTCCTTATTGTTAAACACTGTTTCTGGTACTACCGAGAATTTGTTAAAGCAGATACCCTCTTCCAACTGCTCGGGAGTGAAGATGATCCTCGGTTTTTCCTAGCCAAAATCGGGGTTTGCACGGATTTCTTCTAGGCGCAGGTCATCAAAATCCCCCAAATCTTCAGTGAAGGAGTTCTCACTCGCTGCCTCCCGCTCAATCTTGTATAGCGGGGAATGCGGCGGATCGAGGGTGTTGTCCGCCACAGGCTTGTCGCCACCGACCGCAGGCATGTTGAAGACATATGGTAACATTATTTTCTTGTTTGATTTTTTTTTTAATCATATTTTCTTGTTTGATTGACTCTTATTGTCACGTTATTTCGGAAGGATAAGCTCCCGAGCTAAAATCCATGTTATAATAAATTATAATTACTGTAATTCTACTGATTGTAATTGTAAGATAATGCACAACATTACAATAGGAAGAATCTCGTGACATGTTTCCTGTTTCATTTTATATTAAGAAAAATTACTTCCGCTACCTAGGAAAAACCACATCAGTTCGATTTCCAAAATTTTAATCACCATGATTTTATGGTACTTAATGGGATATTTTGAAAAAAAGAAGGCTTTTAAGTTTTACGTTACAATTATAAGAAAGGTAAATTCCAGCAACCCAGTGGTGGCCGAGGTAAAGAGTTCTTAAGGTGGAGGCCCAAAATTTAAGTAATGAAAGCATTGAGTGGAGGCTACAAACAATAAGGTTTCACAGTAGCCAGCCAATGATATATCAGCGAACCAAAACAAGCACTTATAAAAGATCTCTGCAATCTTGCCATAGAATTAAGTTAAGGCAAACCAAACGTGGAAAATTGAGAAGGAAGGCTAGGATATGCACATGTATATATGCCTATTTAATTAATCCCATCCCCTCTGGACTTGGATACTTATATTTTCAGGATTAGGAGTTCCACTGGTTAAGTAAGTCATGACTTCGTTTGGTACTTCATGCCAATAGTCCTCTGCTCGAAATCGAAATGTCAAGGCCTTCAGTTTGCTGAATGGAGATGGTTGATTCTCTACTCTGACACTGAACGGATCCTTCACCCGATTCCGAGATCTTTCATCCTCTTGGAAACAACTCTAGCACATAGGAAATCAAGATTTGATATATATATATCAGAAGCTGATGAGAAAAATAATCATTACAAAAGCATGAATCAAATTATAATTAGTTTTTTTATCACAGTTTTGCCCTGACATGCAAATTATATGAAGAAACATCGATCACTAGCTATATATATATATATATATCATTTCTGATTCTGATCCTCTATATCTTTTCCTTTACACAACTCTAAATTCTGATTAAAGTGGTATGTATTATTCAAACCAACTTTGCCTGCTGTTTGATAAGATGATTATGGCAACTCAACAACAAACATTTAGCATCAAAAAAAAAAACTCAACAACAAACATGGCAGGGGACAAAGGATATATATATATATATATATATATATATAGTCATCAATGAAAACCATTGGCAAGAAACAATGGTCTTCCTAACTAAGCCAAAAAGCGGAACAAGATAATATAGTACCAAGCAAATGCATTCTACTCGGAGAGCATGCACGTGTGCACTAAAGCTTTCACCAGGCATTAATTCGACCAAGTTAACAGAAAATATATGGGGGGTACAAGCAAAATTTAGACTTGTGTGATTCCTTATTTTCGGCAATTGATAATATACAGTCATCAATGAAAACCATTGGCAAGAAACAATGGTCTTCCTAACTAAGCCAAAAAGCGGAACAAGATAATATAGTACCAAGCAAATGCATTCTACTCGGAGAGCATGCACGTGTGCACTAAAGCTTTCACCAGGCATTAATTCGACCAAGTTAACAAAAAATATATGGGGGGTACAAGCAAAATTTAGACTTGTGTGATTCCTTATTTTCGGCAATTGATGGAGTCGCCACCCAAGTTTTATTGGTCATGGAAAAATTCAGGAAAAACCAAAAGATAACTCCTTATACCCGCAAAGCAACTAGATTTGCTAACCAAAGACGCCGGATTCGGGGGTTCGTCATAGATAGGAAGGTATTAGGCACTCTATCCATGTTGGAGCGAAATAATATGCAATTTAAGCGAATACTTGTGTTTTGGTGCATGTGTGCATGTGTGTAAATCAGAATCCAGCAGCAAACAAACAACAATAATATATATAAAAATCGAAATTAAAAAGAAAAAAAAAAGAAAGAAACAATTTGGCTTGCGTCTCATCCACTAGAGACATCCTACGTACCCCGGTTGGGTTCAAAGCCCACGTAGTTCTTGGGTTAGAAATAACACTCAAGAAAACATATCAGTATCAGCAAACAATCCCAGAAAAATCGCAGCGAAATTCGGAATTAAAAGGGATACAAATCGAGTTACCACCAAGGGTGTGTTCTTCGTCGTTATTCGCGTTCTTCGCGTTTGATGCGTGTAGAGCGCCTCCAATCGCTTCCCATTCCTTAGTTCCATGTTGTTTGGATCTGGAACTACTACTGAAACAATACTAGACAACACACCACGTGAAATCCAGCAAAGAAAAGAGAGAAATCGAATTGAGAGAGGAAAAGAGTAGAGTTTTCCCAAGCAAAAAGCTTAATGGCCAACCTCCATAAATTGTGTTATGAGGGTTCTATTTATAGTGTTCAGGGCCTCAGGGGTCGTGGTTTTGATCCTAGGGTCGAGATTAAAACCCTAAATCTGATGGCTAAAAGTAGGAACCAAGAAAAGAGGAAAAAAAAACAAATTTTGGGTACGATGATCGCCACTGGGGGCGATCATGTCGTGATGACAGCCGCCAGGTGGCGGTCATGTGCCCTTGACCGCCGGCTGGGACATGACCGCCGGCCAGTCGGTTACTGTTCACTGTTTTTCCTAGTTTGACCGGGTTTTGCCTATTTTGACTCCAATTCGATTCTTGTACGCAAAGTAACGATCCCCAGACCAGAAAAACTCCTTTTTCTTGTGGGAAACTCCAGATTCTTTCCATCTAAACTCAATTACTTAACCTCCACTCCAAGGATTAAGATTATTCCTCTTTTATTCATTAAAAAGGCAAAATAATAAACCAACTTAATTGGGCCTATAATCCAACAAAAATCAGAGACAAATAAGTCAGAAAATTTGTGCTAAGCCTGGGCCTAATTATAAGAATAGTCCATGAATTTATTTATTGGGTTTCTAAGCGAAATTAGAGACAAAAAATTAATATAAATGACCATGGGCTCATATACACAATAATAAACCAGTAAAACAACTAATGGCTAAATTTGAGTGTTCACAGATGCCCCTCGTTGGAGAGGGTCTAAGAATTTAGGCACAAACCAACGCAATAGAACACACAAATTTAAAAGAGAATTAATCACACGTGGATATGCTGCCAAATGTGACAATGTTTCTTGAGAGTTAATTCCACAGGGGATGAATTATGCGAAATATGTCATGCGAGGGATGCAAATGACACAACCATGCGAAACGATGCATTGGCTAATCTTGAAGCAAGACAATAAAAGATTATGCGTAACGATGCAAAGGATGTCAAAGCGAAATGATGCCATGACGAAACCATGTGAAATGATGCTAATGGCCAAAATCATGCGAAACGATGCAATGATACGTTCTTGAAATGAGGTGTCACAACGAAACGATGCAATGACAAAACCATGCGAAACAATGCAAATGGAAAAACCATGTGAAACGATGCAATGGGTGTATCTTGAAACAAACAAAAAGATGTCATGCGAAACGATGCAATGACAAAACCACGCGAAACGATGCAATGGCCAATCTTGAAAATGAGATATTAGGATGTCATGCGTAACGATGCAATAACAAAACCATGTGAAATGATGCAAATGGAAAATTCTTGAAAAAGATGTCATGCGAAACGATGCAGTGACAAAACTATGCGAACCGATGCAAATGGTTAATTCTTGAAGTATATAATGGATATCGATCTTAACAATACAATAGATGTGAATTTTAGATGCTATGATGAGCCTAAAGCATGCACTAGATATATTGTGGCATTGTGAATGGCTGAAGGTTACGCGCATGGCGAGAGATACATTTAATAATGAAGTGGTGCTACTACCCGGTATGAAGCAATCTACTTACTACAACACAGCGCGGATTATGAGGCAGATTGGCCAAGCTCAATGGGTTCCTTGTATGATCACACCTCCTATCCAAGGGATGATGGATGGCAAACTTGTGGGGTATATAAGCAGGAGTTGGATCCTCTTGACTTGGATTGGTTTAGGGACGCATGCATTGGAGCCACCTATTCCGAGGTATGTGCAATGGCTAAGGGATACTACCGAACCACTGGAGAAATTATTACGCGTGAGGCGAAGGAAAATTATGGGCAATCCTGAGCCATGTAGAGCTGAGTCCGTGGGACATAATAAGTTAGAGGAAGAAGACAATGACAAGAATTGGAGGCATAAACGCCCTAGGCATTAGAGACTCATGATAAAGAATGTTATTTTCATTTATGAGAATGCATAATAACAATGAGACCGAATAAATTCCAGTTTTTAGTCAACTTAGAAACTTTTATTTTGATAAAATAATAAGAGACCGGACCTTTGCAGGCTACCTACGTATCTGTGTTTTGCTTTCTTTTGGTTATTTGGATTTTGATGGATTGTGTATGGAATGTGGGTTGTGTTTACACAGAATCAGGTCTACCTAGTTCTTTGGAGAGTGCTTTGAGCGCTACACATAGTATTTCTTGAGTTGATCCATGTTGACCGGTTCCTTGAACTCGTTGCCGTCTAGATCTCGAATTCTTGTTGCTCCTCCAGGAAGGATTTCTTTGATAATGTATGGTCCACACCAATTAGTCTTGAACTTACCCCTAGGATCATGCACCGGCTGCCGTATCTCCTTAAGCACTAGGTCACCTTCTTTCAGTCCACAAGACTTAACCCTTTTGTTGAATGCATACACCATACGCCTTTAATAACCTTGAACATGGTATAAAGCTTGCAAACACTTCTCATCGAGTAGTGCGAGTTGATCTAGGCGTTCTTGAACCCATTGTGTCTCAGGAATCTTGCTCTCACGGGCCTCTCTTATAGATTGGACCTCAAGTTCAACAGGGAGCACAACCTCCATGCCAAATACAAGTGAATACAGTGTAGCACCAGTGGATGAACGGATAGATGTACGATATCCCCATAATGCCAAAGGTAGCTTGTCTGACCATTCTCGATGTGTAGAGAGTGTCTTCTTGATGATTGTCTTGATGTTCTTGTTGGCAGCCTCCATAGCACCATTAATTTGAGGTCGATAAGGCGATGACTTATGATGCTTGATGGCATAGCGGGCGCATAACCTTTCCACATCGGCTTTGAAGTGAACACCATTATCAGATATCAACTCGAAAGGAACATCATATCGGCAAATGATGTTATTGTGGATGAATTTGGCAACTTTCTTAGCATTGAGGACGGTGAAGGACTCAGCTTCAACCCATTTGGTGAAATAATCAATAGCCACAAGGATGTATTCATGCCCTTTAGATGACTTAGGAGCGATCTTGCCGATGATATCAATACCCCATGTAGAGAATGGCCAAGGTGATGACAATGGCGTAAGAGGAGATAGTGGAAGATGTTGCAACTTGGCGTGCACTTGACATGTATGACAGGATCTAACGTGTTTAGCACAATCAGCATAATCAGCATCTATAGTGGACCAATAGTAACCCAATCGTAGGATTTTCCGAGCTAGCATGTCTCCACCCATGTGTGGACCTTTGTCTTCTCCATGCACCTTTTTCATGATTCTTTGAGCTTCAATGGCATTGACACAGAGTAAATGAACCCCACTGGCATGTCTTTTGTACAACTTACCAGCGCATAGGATGTATCCAATGGCGAGTCGTTTTAGGGTTTTTCTTTCTTTGCTAGTTGCATGCTCAGGATGGGATCCATCGTGCAATAAATTGTAAATATCGGTGTACCAATGTTGCCCCCCGGCGTTTAAGTTGCTCAAGGAGTAGGAAGGCTGATTTGTTTTGGCCATAGTGATTGCTACAATATTCTCTTGATCAATGCAGATAGTATGGATTAAGTTCTTGAACCAAGGTTTGGCATTGTAGACCCTCGGTGGGATGATGGCTCGGCATTCTTTTGGATTCCAATGGGTAGGATAATATCATTCCTAGGCATGCCGATCATGGATGCTAACATGAAAATTGCGTTGGCGAATTGGTTACTCCTCCTAGGGACGTAATAGAAAGCTATTTCCTCGAACATGGAAGCAAGGCCTTGTAGAAACTCGTGATAAGGCATAAGCTTGTCTTCCTTGATCTTCCATTCACCCATGACTTGTGAAATGACCAAAGCAGAGTCTCCATACTCGCGAATTCGCCGTATACCAAGGTTGAGTCCGATTTCGAGCCCAATAGTGCATGCTTCGTATTCAACTATATTGTTCGTAGCTTCAAACTCGAGTTTTCAAGATAAAGGGTAAGTAACCTTGTCGGGTGAAATGAGGATAATGCCGGCGTCGAATCCACTTCCATTCGCGGCTCCATCGAAGTACATCTCCCATGTAGGAATAGTGATTGACATAATACCTTCATCGGGGAACTGAGGCTCGAACCTTTCATCATAAGTTACCGGTTGAGAGGCCAAGAAATCAGATATGGCGCTACCTTTGATGGCCTTTTGGGACACAAATCGGATGTCAAATTGAGATAAGATCACAACCTAACGAGCCGTCTTGCTACTTGGTACTGGTTTCTCTAGGAGATACTTGATAGGATCCATACGGGAGATAAGTAGAACCTCGTGTGTCATAAAGTAATGTCTTAATTTCTGGCAAGCCCATGTCAATGCAACGCAAGTCTTCTCGATCATGTTATACTTGGCTTCGTAATCAGTCATCTTCTTGCTCAAGTAGTAGATAGCATTCTCCGTGTGGGATTTGGGAAGATATTATACGAGCATAGCACCCATGGCATTGTCAGTCACAGTGAGATACAGTAGAAGCAGTTGACCCGATCTCGGCGGTTGTAACACTGGAGGATCGGATAAGTACTCCTTGATTCGATCAAAAGCATGTTGGCAATTTTCGTTCCACTCGGTGGATGCCCCTTTCTTCAAAAGTCAATGAATGGGAATACAAATACTTGATAATTGTGCAATGAACCTATTATGTATTGTACATGACCAAAGAAGCCTCGAATCTCCTTCTCAGTTCTTGGAATTGGCATCTCTTGAATTGCCTTGATCTTACTCGGGTCGACCTCGATTCCTCTTTCACTGACCATGAAACCGAGTAGCTTACCAGCCTTTACACCAAAGACACACTTTTGTGGATTGATCCTCATGCCGAATTTCCTACATCTCTTGAAGAATCGCCGTAGATTAGGCACATGTAGCTCGTTGGTTTGTGACTTGACGATCATATCATCGACGTATACCTCCATTATATCGTGCATCATGTCATGAGTGAGAGTGGTAGCCATTCGTTGGTAGGTGGCACCGGCATTGATGAGTCCAAAGGGCATTACCTTGTAGCAAAATGTACCCCATTCTGTGCGAAAGGCCGTCTTGTGCTTATCCTTAGGTGCCATGAGTACTTGATTGTAACCGGAAAATCCGTCCATGAATGATAAGAGTGCGTGACCCGCGGTTGCATCAACTAATAGATCAATGTGTTGTAGTGGAAACTCATCTTTAGGGCATGCCTTGTTCAAATCTCGATAGTCGACACACATACGAACCTTGCCGTCCTTTGGTATCGGAACGATGTTGGCTAACCATTCGGGGTAGTCTATCACTTCTAAGAAACTGGCTTGGAGTTGCTTTTCCACTTCTTCCTTTATCTTGAGTGCCCATTGGGGTTGAAGACGACGCGCCTTTTGCTTGACAGGTTTGGCATTTGGAAAAGTCAGGATACGATGTTGAGCAATCTCGGGAACGATACCGGGCATATCTTTGTAGGACCATGCAAATACATCCACATATTCTCAGATCAAGGCGGGGAGTTCTTCTTGAATACTATCGGGTAGTGTAGTGCTTATTTTGGTTATTTTAGGTTCAGTTTCAGTTCCTAAGTTGATTTCAATTGATTCACCCTCATTAGAATGAGATAGAGTAGGTGATTCATGAAATTTACTTAGTTCATCATCATTAAGCACATCATCCATGCAAATAACATTATCATCACAAACACCAATGTAAGGGAATGTAAGCTTCATATTACTCTTTGAAAAACAAAAAACATCATTATCCGCAAAAGTATTGGATGACTCAAGTTGAAAATTGGGAGGGCGACATGGGTGCTCCTCTTTATTATCAAAAGAAAATGCGGACTCAGACTCAGACTCGATATCGAAATCACCTACGCGCTTAGGTGGCTTGCTCCATTCCCATTGCTTTAAGGGTTCTAGGATAGGGGTGATCATATCTCTCTCATGCTTGACTTCTTGCTCCAAGCACATGTCTTCAAATAAACCTTCGAGGCCATAATCTTTGCATTCGCCATCTTGAGCATGTAAGCCATCCTCAATCCTACAATCAAAGAATATCTCAAAACTGGGTAGTATAGACCTAACGACGGGTGAGTACCAAGGTTTGGGAAAGCCACAATAGGGAAATCATCACCTTCCCTCACAAATTGTCCATTTAAAGTCTTGAGGTAGGGAGCCATCTCAAAATCCATAGCACAGTTCTCCATTTTAGCGCGGGCTCGTTCCCTATTCCTAGCTTCCATTCTCTTCATGTCCTCGGATGTGGGTGTGTAGCCTAATTCAAAGGGTGGGATGATGGTTGGAATTGGTAGAGGTTCGGTGATCCCTTGTTGATTGCGCCTTAGTCCCATGAAAGGTAAGAAGTCCATCTTCTTCATGATGCCCATGATCCTTGAATTGCTAAACGGATAGTAGTATAGAGGAAAGTTTTCTTGATGCTCCAATCCCCAAGTCAATGTGTTGACCTCTTCAAATACAAAACCGGAAAGGGAAATCTCCTTATCCTCATCTAGCTCGTGTACTTTCTTGGCGGGTAGATCTAATGCACCTCCTCGGATAGTCACTATACCTCCATTGTGTGGAAATTTGAGCATTTGATGCAAGGTAGATGGGACGGCTTTAGCTTGATGCAACCAAGGTCTCCCAAGTAGTAGATTGAAGCTTGATGCAATGTCAAGGACTTGGAATTCAATGGTGAAAGCTACCGGGCCGAAATTCACATCAAGAGTGATGGTGTCAAGGACTTCTCTCTTTGCATTGTCATAAGCTCGGACGGTTTGCCTTGAAGGAGTAAAGTCATCCAATCCTAACCCAAGGATGCTTGCAACTTTTAGTGGACACACATTTAAGGCCGATCCATTATCAACTAGGACCATTGGAACTTGATTTCCTTTAACAAGCACCGTGATGTAGAGTGCATCTGTGTGCTTGCCTTTGCTTGATATTAGGTCCTTGTCAGAAAAGGTAATAGAATTATCATTGCTTGTAATGGCCAAGATTTCTCCCAAATGATTGGGTGTAGTGTCAATGGGTACTTGTGTGTTTCCCAAAATTTGTAGCATCTTTTCCCTATGTGGTCGTGAGGTCATGAGCAATCCCCATATAGTGATGTTTGCTTGAGTCTTCTTCAATTGCTTCAAGAGTGGATCCTCCTCGGGTTCATTGGGAATCTTGGGAAGTGTGATATGATTGTCAGCTTCAATATCAATTGGTTTGGCAATTCGACCCGACCTTGTGATAGCATCTATTTCATCATCCTCAAAGTCCACATAGTCGTCCAAGTTAATGAGCGTCATGCACTCTGCCTCCTCCACGGGGTGAATAAACTTAGAATTGTCCAACAATCCTTCCTCGAAGATGGCGCCAATGGTATTATGAGAAGGCAAAGGATTTGTCTTGGTGATAGGATGTTATCGACTTGAATGTTATCATCACTCATGGTGTCCTAATAGTAAGCGCTCACGTATAAGAAACCGTCCATCGATTTGACACTTATTCAAATGCATAAAGAAGAATGATTGAAAAACAGAAAAAAGCATGGAGCTGAAGTTTTTATTTGAAATCATGACTTTTAGGCACAAAAGTTTTTTTTAATTTTCAGAATTTTTGATTTTTTTATTATTTTGATGATTGTTTTGTTTTTTTTGTTTTTTTGAAAAATTAGTTTTAGAAAAATATAAATCAGCTCCTTAATTAATTTTGGAAAACAATTTGAAGAAATCGACTAGTTTTTTTTTTATTTTGAAAACATGAATGCACAATTAATTTGGATCCACGAAAGGCAGACATAATTACACAACATATTTTCACACAAGGCAAGTACCCCTAGGGTTTCGTTCAACTACATGCAAGGGTATGCAGGCTGGTTGGGGGCCAAATAACCGCTGCTATGGCTGGTTCAGCCTACTCAAATATGACACGAGTGGTGCAGCGTGAGGTCGAAGGCCAAGGTGCCCAGTCTAAGCGCGCGGCGAGTAACAAACAAATCGCATGCCATGATCACTATGAGTGATGGTATGCCATGGACAAGGACTCGTTGTGCCCCCTTAAGGTAGAGGTTAAACACACAATAATAATCAATGCAAGCATGCAAGTGACACATAACAAAACACAAAACTCAAGCGAAAATTACACATTATTTCTTAAACCCACTAGAATCCCCAGTGGAGTCGTCAAACTGTGATTCCTCACCTTCGACAATCGATGGAGTCGCCACCCAAGTTTTATTGGCCACGGAAAAACTTAGGAAAAAGCAAAAGATAACTCCTTATAACCGTAAAGCAACCAGATTTGCTAACCAAAGACGCCGGATTCGGGGGTTCGTCATAGATAGGAAGGTATTAGGCACCCTATCCATGTTTGGGCGAAATAATATATAATTTAAGCGAATACTTGTTTTTTGGTGCTGTGAACACCCAAATTTGACCTATGAAAATTCCATTGAGATTATACTCCAGACATGTTTTGATCGTAAGATTGATGAGTTAGTATTGGGTTGAAACATGGGTGGGGTTTAATTTTAATAGAATTTATACATTATAGTAATTGAGACCCTTGTGTGCCTAGGATTAATGAGACGATTTAATCATAGGATATGTTAAGGACTAAATTGCTAAAATGTATTTTATTTCATTAGATTCGAGCTCTGTTTATTTATTAAATCCAATTATATTATTCTTGGGTTGAAGATAAATGCAAAGGCCCAATATACATGAAGTATGGGCTTTTCTTCAGAGTTGCATAGCCCATTAATACCTTCTTTGCAGACAAATTTAGCTCTGATTTTATTTTCGTGGAAAATCAGAGTTAAATCATTCCTTAATAGTAAGAGTATTTTTGGTATGATTTTGGCTTGAAAAGAGGAGTTAATGTGTAATTAATTAGTTAGGAGATGATTGAGAGGAATAATAATCAAGAAAGTAGAAGATTCTGGGCAGTCTAGGGGTTAATTACGCGGTAAGATCAATCAGGGAGGAATTATGGGAGAATCCGGAGCAAAAAAGGAAAGAATGGTGGAAACGCGTGGGCAAGGGCGGTCATCTCGGGATGATCGCCGGGCCTGGGCGGTCTTCCACCCATGACCACCCGGCCTGGCTGTCATCCACAGGATGACCGCCGGCCATGGCGGTCATGCACGCCTAGAAACGCGTCTTCTCTCCGATTTTCGCCCGTAATCTGATTCTACTCCGTTTTGGCCCAGATTTTTTGCCATTACTCTGATCATTAAGTTGGTCCACGACCCTAGGCAACCCAGAACACTATAAATAGGACCCCCCTCTCACATTTCAAAGGACACACATTCTATTACACAAATACTCTTCAAAAAGCTTTGAAGCTTGGAGAAACTCTACCTCTCCAAGTTTAGGAAATAATTCCATAGGCAAAACTCTGGTAGAATTTCGTGAGTAGCATCATCTATTGAAGGCAGCAATGAGAGAAATCAAGAAGAACTTCAAGATAGAGTTGATGTGTGGGAAGAAATTGGGTTTAAGATACAACCCAAACCAAGGAGCTAGAGGAGGGCTACAGGAGGTAATTCTGATCCTTTTCTTTCAGCTGAGATGCTGATGTTGATGATGATGTGATTGTTGTGATGCTATTGTAAGAACTATGTGGGCTTTGAACCCAGTCGCCGGGGTACGTAGGTGGTTTCTAGTGGTGGAAACTCAAGCCCAATCTTCTTCTTCTCCCCTTTCTTTTTAATTTCAGTTATGATGTGTTTTGGTGCCCACACTCACGCACTTGCACAAGGCATACATAATCTTTTAATTGCAAAAAGTTTCGTCCCAACATGGGTGGGTGCCTAACACCTTCCCATCCATGACGAATCCCCGGGTCCAATATCTTTGGTTCGTTATTCGGTTGCCTAAATGGAGTCACATGAAGGGTTTTTCCCAAGTTTTGCCCCTTAATAAAATTTGGGTGGCGACTCCAAAGATATTGGATGACGGTCATGAAGAAGGTGTAAAGGAAAGGTGAATAGGCCCAAGTAATTTTGGGTCGGGTATTCATAGGTGTATGTGTGCATGTGTGTAAACTAGAATCCAGTAGCAAACAAAAAAAAATAATATATATAAAAATCAAAATTAAAAAGAAAAGAAAAAAAGAAAAGAAATAATTTGGCTTGCGTCTCATCCACTAGAGACATCCTACGTACCCCAGTCGGGTTCAAAGCCCACGTAGTTCTTGGGTTAGAAATAACACTCAAGAAAATATATCAGTATCAGCAAACAATCCCAGAAAACTCGCAGAGAAATTCAAAATTAGAAGGGATAGAAATCGAGTTACCACCAAGGGTGTGTTCTTCGTCGTTCTTCGCGTTCTTCGCGTTTGATGCATGTAGAGTGCCTCCAATCGCTTCCTGTTCCTTAGTTCCACATTGTTTGGATTTGGAACTACTACTGAAACAACACTAGACAACACACCACGTGAAATCCAGCAAAGAAAAGAGAGAAATCGAATTGAGAGAAGAAAAGAGTAGAGTTTTCCCAAGCAAAAAGCTAAATGGCCAACCTCCATAAATTGTGTTATGAGGGTTCTATTTATAGTGTTCAGTTCCTCAGGGGTCGTGGTTTTCATCTTAGGATCGAGATTAAAACCCTAAATTTGATGGCTAAAAGTAGGAATCAAGAAAAGAGGAAAAAACAAATTTTGGGTCGACTCTGGGTACGATGACAGCCACTAGGGCGGTCATGTCGTGATGACCGCCGCCAGGTGGTGGTCATGTACCCTTGACCGCCTGCTGGTGGCGATCATGTCGCCATGACCGCCGACTAGTCGGTTACTGTTTACCTTTTTCCTAGTTTGACCTGGTTTTGCCTATTTTGACTCCAATTCGATTCTTGTACGCAAAGTAACGATCACCAGACCAGAAAAACTCTTTTTCTTGAGGGAAACTCCAGATTCTTTCCATCTAAACTCAATTACTTAACCTCCACTCTAAGGATTAAGATTATTCCTCTTTTATTCAATAAAAAGACAAAATAATAAACCAACTTAATTGGGCCTCTAATCTAACAAAAATCAGAGACAAATAAGTTAGAAAATTCGTGCTAAGCTGGGCCTAATTATAAGAATAGTCCATAAATTTATTTATTGGGTTTCTAAGACAAATTAGAGACCAAAAAATAATATAAATAACCATGGACTCATATACACTATAATAAACCAATAAAACAACTAATAGCTAAATTTGAGTGTTCACAACTTGATATAAACAATGCATTCAGAATGTGTCGAATACGATTACGTATATATAGTCAGAAAAATGATGAGAATACATAATATTTAAAAAAACAAACAACATGCCTAATTTAAAGTGTCCATCTGCCTTATGTAGTTGAGGGTCAAGTCATATTTGGGCTCAGGATCTACCCACTTGTCCTCCCAGTCGTCAGCCATAAAATCAAACTAAGAATAATCATCATCATAATATATCATCACGATCACAATAGCTAGAAAGG
>JAKUCV010004697.1:0-11581 GCA_028386065.3 Turnera subulata
TTTTATATGATGTTGTAATATATATTTCTGCTACTGCTGTTGTGGTTTGAATAATGGTCCCCGGGTACGGGCGACGGATGTTGTATTTGAGATTATGTGTACTGGATGTTATTTGGTATGTACCGTCTGCTACTATAATAAGAACAGTTCTGGCACGTGTTTACTGTGTACGGTAAATACGGGTCGGGGCGTTTCACTGTGTTCACCGACCTTGATTTAAATGATTTTCACAATGTCTCCCTGTTGATTAAAAAGTTTCCTGTACTAGCTAGCTAGTCTACACAAAAGAGTGCGAATGAGAAATTAATAAACTTTACCCCTGTCTAATATTATGGAAAAGATGCTTTTGGTAAAAAATAAAATATGGGACGCTGTCAAATCGGTATGATGAAGTTGGCGAAGAAAAAAGTTGATGCGTGAGATTATTTTAAGTGAAAAGCAGCTGTAAACTGAGTCACACCCATGCTGTGTTCGTGCTTCTGATCTTGAATCGACATGTATTTTTAAAAATAAATTCTTGCACAAAATATTTCAAAAAAAAAAAACACAGATATATGACAAAACATGAACAATTATTACCACAAAGAATAGATCCTTGTAAAATAAAATAACTATTTATAAATTGGCATATTTATACAAAACATTTTGTACAAAAATCATTTTGCACCATTATTTCTTCTAGTTCCTCCTATTATCAAGTGTGGTCGTTCTGGATTTCTATCCAAATAAAGCAATTGAACTAAGAAATTAGGTGTACGAACTGGATTAGATCCTGCTCGAAGCAAAGCTCCATATCGGAAGGAAAACCAAAACCAAAACCAAAATGTAATCCATCTTGAAACAAGTATAGGTGATCACGTATTGTTGACCATTAATTGTAAAGATGGCAAGTAATTCTGAAGTACGATTACCATGTAATTCCCAGAGTCGACTCTTTTTTTTCCACTCGGTAACTAAAATTTTGTCCCTACTAATTAATTCTTTGAGACCGACCCAAATGTTACATCTAGTTATAATGAGTGAGTCTACCAATATAGATTTCCAATGTCAATGCTTTGTGAATACAAAACGACACTCTCGAATTCTCCGAGAAAAGAGGAAACAAAATGTAAAACCAACGACACCCCCTCAATATCTCAAAATAACGTAAATAACACACAAACTTTTTACGTTTCACGAAAACAAACCTTATTTTCAATATACACGCTAAATCGTAGACATAACATGATATGTGATGCGGCTCTATTCTACTAGAGTAGAGTTAGAGAGACCTTCAATTTTTGAGAATTTATGCTGAAATACTAAGGTAAACTTGTTTTTACGTGGCAAATACAATTCCATTTTATTTTTTCACGCTGTATTCTTTGTATACCATTATTAATCTTGTGTACTGGTTTTCTAAAACCCTATATATTTACGGAAAACAGACTCCTGAAGCAAGCAGTAGTTAACGGCATTTGTGAAATTTTGGATCAAAATGGGAAGAAGAGGTTTATGATGTTCGAGAAGATTCGTAATTGTCTTACAAAAAAAAAAAGGTAATGCTGCTGCCATGGTCCAATTACAATGTCGTCCACTAAGGGTGCGACAAGTGTCTTCTTGCAGATCATGTCCCTGTAAGAACATGGAATTGCACCAAACCGTGCAAAAAGGCAGACCCCAAAGAAGGAGGGAGAGAAACCGAGCAATGCTGGAAACTTGACATTGGACATCTTTTAAGTTATTTTATTAGAACTCTAGATTGACATAAGACTTTGTTTTTATTATAAGTGCCACGATTTTTAGTGCTGTCCATTTTTTATTTTATTTTAATTTTCCGGGATCGAACTTTCCCCTAAGACAGGTATAATTGGTTTTTCGTTTTTTGTCAAACGATTCTAACTGGAAGGTAACGAAAGAGCTAGGTAGCTTCCCCACCCCCTAAGCTTACATAGCATCACTTTTAAGTTTTAATGCGTCCTCCTTTTTATAAAGAAAGAAACATCAATTGGCATACATTTTTTTAGGATCAAATCCTCAAAATTCCAATATATATATTTTTTTTATCTTCATCAAAGTATCAAATTCAATTAAAGTTCTCTTTTTTATATATATATAAGGTGAATGTTCCATAAGAAAGGTTGTGAGGAGAATCCAAATCCAAGTCCAATTTTATCCTTAAAAAAATGTGATAAATGTTAAAGATTTGCATGGAAGGTGGTTTAGCAGCCATGTTGTTTCTTTGTGGGTGAAAAAGGGCAAAGAAAGGAATCAGCCACCAAAGTGGGCCCAACTCTACCGTAAGTGGTGGAGTGATGGTGGAACAAGGAAAAGCGACCTTATGGGAGGAGGAGGAGGAGGAGGTGGTGGCCAGAAACATATTACTTATTAGTAAATCTCCCAATTATGTGCAAATTATTCATTTTGCACCATAAACTAGCTTGTTAATTTGTCCTTTTGTTTGGGGGCATTTTGTTTTTAAATTATTTTTTGGGGCTTCTAATCTAACTGGGACCCACACGCTAGCCACTTCACCCCAAGCCTGCATCCTTGTTAACCCACCTTTAAGCGCCTATAAATACCACAGCACCACCTTGCATTTTTATATCACAAGCAAAGCTCATCAAAAACCTTCCTTGAGAGCCAGAGAGAGAGATATAGCAGAAGAGAAACAGAGAGATCATAAACTCATTTCATAGTTGAAGAGATGGAGTTCCCTGTTATTAACATGGAGAAGCTCAATGGTGAGGAGAGGGCAGCCACCATGGAAAAGATCAAAGATGCCTGCGAGAACTGGGGCTTCTTTGAGGTATATATATGTATAGTTGTCAAAAAAAAAACCCAACAATATTACTACTGCTACACATATCTTCTTCTCTGCAAATTCTAGCTACGTACCCATGAAAAGTCTCTTGCTGAAGTCTCTAATTTTGCTTTTTCTTTTTTGATGTATGTGTCTTAGCTGCTGAACCATAGCATCTCCCCTGATTTTCTTGACACCGTGGAGAGAATGACAAAGGCACACTACAAGAAATGCATGGAGCAAAGGTTCAATGAATTGGTGGCAAGCAAGGCACTTGAGGGTGTCCAGACTGAGATCAAAGACATGGACTGGGAGAGCACTTTCTATTTGCGCCATCTCCCTGAGTCAAACATCGCCGAGATCCCTGATCTGGATGATGAGTACAGGTAACTTAGATTCAATGCTTTTCGAGTTTCAATGACCAAACACATTACGTTTATGTTCAAGGTGTGTGATTCTTGGCATCTCCATGTGGGTTTTGGACCTCCAAATTAATTATTTACCGTTAATGAAGGGGTTGACTTATTTGATTAAATAATAAGGCCATGTAATGCGTGCTACAGAGTTAGTTAAGTGTCATGTCTTGTTTTATTACAGTGCAGGATAAGTAACATCATTCCCTTCAGAGCTTCTTCTAGTTTTTTCTTTTTTCTTTTTTTTTTCTGGCTAGATATTTCTGTCCTTACAGGTAATATTGTTCCACATTTTTTTATACTAACACGGCCCAATAAAAATGTGACACAGGAAGGTGATGAAGGAGTTTGCAGCCAAGTTGGAGAAATTGGCAGAGGAGCTGCTTGACCTGCTATGTGAGAACCTTGGACTTGAGAAGGGTTACCTGAAGAAGGCCTTCTATGGATCAAAGGGGCCAACCTTTGGCACCAAGGTCAGCAACTACCCACCATGCCCCAAGCCAGACCTTGTCAAGGGACTCCGGGCCCATACAGATGCAGGTGGCATCATCCTTCTCTTCCAGGATGACAAGGTCAGTGGCCTCCAGCTCCTCAAAGACGGCGAATGGATTGATGTTCCCCCAATGCGCCACTCCATTGTCGTCAACCTTGGTGACCAACTTGAGGTATATACCCATTTAATTTGCAAACCCAACTGCTAGATTAATTACTAGCATGCCAAATTAGACCCTAAGTTAATATTGGGTGTAATATATAGTTTTCAAGTCTTACTAAAAGCTTTTTTTTTTAAAAAAATGTAGGTGATCACCAATGGGAAGTACAAGAGTGTGGAGCACAGGGTGATTGCTCAGACAGATGGTACCAGGATGTCCATTGCTTCATTCTTCAACCCAGGAAGTGATGCTGTGATCTACCCAGCACCAGCTTTGCTCGAGAAGGAAGCAGAGGAGAAGAAGAATTTGTACCCCAAGTTTGTGTTCGAGGACTACATGAAGCTGTACGCTGGACTAAAGTTTCAGGCCAAGGAGCCACGGTTTGAAAAAATGAAAGCTGTTGAAGCAAATGGCAACTTGGGTGGTCCAATAGCCACAGCTTAAGCTGCTACCTGTTTTTAGTGAAAAGCGAAGTTGGGTTGTGTTAATTTTCGTGTGGTGTGTTATGATCAATGACATAAATGAGAAGACTTATGGAGGATATACTACATATAGTTGCTCTTAGATGTCGCTGGTTTGGTCGTGTTTGTGAGTCTCAATTGTTCTCTGTACGTAGAAAGTCACTGAGATTGTAACCAAAAGGAGAAAAGCAATTGATATTAAATATATCAATAAATAAGTTTGGTTGTATGCCTATGACTTTTGTCTCCCTGTCTCTTTCCTTCTATATTTACCAAGCGATCCTAAGAATGGATATCTATGTCTTCCTGCTTGCCCATTTCCGCAAAGAAACTTCGAGAATTATTGATTCAAGAATGTTTCAGGGTGGAAGTTTGAAAGGTTTTTGTTAATATCACAAGAATTTTGTATTGGCACAATTAGAAGCACCCGTGTGTCATTGGAACAGTGTAACTGTGTAAGCTACCTAGTGATTATTAATCACTACTTAATCTGCACATGCTCCATTTGTAAATACCGCATGGAGAAATGATCTTTGTTCACCCAAAATCAGCAACTTTCCAGCCATGAGCTCTATGTTGGACCCAATTACAATAATGAGCTTAGATAACCAAGTGACTGTATGCAAGATCTCAGCAACTTGGTGTAATAAGGTGTCGGTTCTTTTCAAGATAATAATAACACGGCGTTTAAAAATGTGATAATAATAGTAACTTATGATTCTGTGTACTGAAAATATTTTATTTACTTTTAAAACTGTATCTTTCCGTTAATGTTTAGTTTATTTTCTTTACTTCAAAGTATCTTTATACTTGTTGTTTCTCCAATCATCATCGGTACTTTTTAATCCAATTTGTCATCTTTTCATTAGCTAAAAAAGATGGAATGTGGGATTTTTTTGGGTCCGGTTAAGGGGGTAGTGAGGTTTGAGCTTGGCAGGCAAAAATAACAGGCTACGGGACATCTCAATATTGTTGGTATTCTGTGCCATTAGAGTTTGATGGAATCTTTGATTTAATTTAGTAGGGAAGCAATTGTTTTCCAATGATGCTGTACTCTGCATCTTGCATAGAGGCAGCACATGCACTTCTTACTACTTGTTGCCATTTCAATGGACAAATTCATCCTCTCTTCCCTAAGCAAGCAACTGTCACCACAGAAAATGTAGCCTATATCTCCAGTTCTCCAGTTAAGAACAATTGAGATCCAACAATAAAAAAATAACAGTACAATGCTTCTGTCCAATGATTGAAAACTTAAGCTGCACTATAACAAAGCCTAACCATTCGGGGAACAAGTGAAGGACAAAAAACAATGCGATTATATCATGTGGCTTACAATCTTAACTCGTAGGTTGTCATAACCCCACAAAATGATGATCGAATTAGTCCACAACAAAATGTCTCTATACATACCATAGGGACTTAATTTTGATGTCCACATAAGACATCAACTTGTGCTAGTGGAGGTGCTATTAAGTATCTGCAAGAAAACAAAAAGATTGTCTAACCAATAAAACCTCTCTTACTTTTAATCATCATCGGAATTATCTCGGTTCTATCTTCTTTATGTCTTGAGGAGGAATTTCAATTGAAACTTGGCAAATCACTTTTCTGCGAACACAAAGTTTTCTCTTTTTAGTCGGCAAGGACTGGAAAAAACTTGGCACTCCTTATTGTCGTCGTTTTCCAAATTATGGCAAGGAAAGAAAAGAAATAGTAAAAACAAACTTTTAACCCAAAAGAACGGCTTTAGTTGTTAGATGAATTATTATTGTAAACATCAAGTTTGGTAGCTGGAACGTGCGCCTAAATAATTAAAACTTTAAGGGGCCGGGATTACTTGTAAGCTCTAATGGTGAATTCTATTATAATGCAAAAGCAAATTTGCATTCATGTGCCGTGTCATTTTGTTTTAAAGGTTCAATGTTCTGTTATCAGGCAAATGCAGATCATGTATTATACAAAAATCTGATGACTATTGAGTGATGGATGAGTGGGGGTTTCAGGCTTGACAAGACAGTATATTTCCACCAGGACAGGACTTAAATCCCAAACTTTTGTGTGTAGTCTTTGTCACATGTAAGGAAATTGCATCTCAAAAAGTTGTGTGATATTGATATGGACATTACCAAACTAATGGAGTGTCCCTGCAGAAAAACCTCCACCGCACCTTTCAGTGTTGTGCTAGGTAGAACTGTTTCATCGAATAAGTTATACTGGGCCTAGACAGGTAATGGGTTGGATAGCCAACATCAAAGATCTTTAGAGAGAATTTTGTTACCTGAATGCTTTCAAACAGCACACTCATTGTGCCAGAGAGTTTGAGCTTTCATGGTTGGGTATATGTCTATCAACTGGTAACATAATTTTCATGAAGTTCCCTAATCATGGAGTTGGTGCTCCTGCAACTTTGATTCCCAGTGACTATTCTTGATTCTGTCCCGGCTCTACCCAGTTCTTTTGTTGATCTCTTAGGTGGGCTTATTTTGCCTGCCGTCCATTCTGCGCTGGGCATGACCTGTTGATGGTCTCTCTTAGTAATAATCAATTTTTTTGTCCAACTTAGTAATAATCAATTGATTTAGTACTACATTGGACAAAGAATAAGTCATTAATTAGGGGAAGACGTTGGTCTTGATGTGCCTAGAGTGGATTAAGAGTATTGAGATCAGTAGACAAGATAACATTAACAATAAGCAAACAATTGTATAGACTTCAGTACCCAAAAACCCAAGGAATATATTTAGTTCATGAAACATGTGGTTACAGGTTTCCATCAGAATATCTGTGCATATCAGCGTACTGGGGCCTTGCCAAAAGGGACCGACCACCCTTCATTCAATCCGTGACAGGAAACATACAGAGGGAAGCACATGAGATTAACATACATTTCAAACATAATCTTCTAATGAAGTGTGTACTAACGGGGAACTGATGAAGTCACATCCAAAATTCCTCGATTGACTGCCTAATTAATTACTGTTTTCGATAACTCTCATATACGTCAGTTGCCTTGAAAATGTATGCACTAGTTAAATTTTTATAATATCTTTTCCTTCTATGTCAAAAAATGGGGAGGAAAAAAAAATACATTTCTTGTTTGCAAAACTCTCTTCGAATCTTATCTCCACAACTTGTCATGTGATCTAGGTCTCAACTTATTCCCATTTTTGTCATGCATATGGTGCACAAGATCCGCTGAGAGGATATAGAATGGATGATTAAGACAAGCTTTGAATTTTAGATGATTGTTTGAATTGATATCTAGTAGTATCTTCTCAATTGTTGCTTCTATTAGATGTGTGGAAACTATAGGACTATTTACCAAATTATAGCTCAAGCTGTATTGAGGTCCACTCCAGGACTAAACATCTCGAGTTGAGTCTCATTCGTAGCCTGTAAAACAAAAAAAAAAAAAGAAAGAAACACTAAGACTATTTTCTCGAGTAAATGCCGAAACAATTTTTTTTTCCCAGAAATCATAAATATTATATTAACCCAAAATGAAATCATTACATCAGAGCATTCCCAAAGCCGCAGGGGTACAACTACAATCCACTGGGCCTGTTCCTAGTTGCCTTAGCCACCCAATCCGCAGCCCTATTCGCTGCTCTTGGAACATAGTCGACTACACAAGAATTGAAAAGATGAGATTTTTGTGAGATTGCGGTAGCAATGGTCCTGATCTCCAAAGGGATCCCCTCCCCTCTATTATGAATTGCTTTCCACAATAGGTACGAGTCGGTTTCGACAATCACCTTTCGGTAATTCCTAGCAATGGTTAGGTTAACCGCCTCACGTAGGGCTAGCGCTTCAGCTTACAAAGCGCTTGAACATTGTGGCTTAACTGCCACCCCATCCAGGATTATTCCATCATGATCTCTGCATATGACCCCCACTCCTACCTCTCGCGTGGACTCTTTATAAGCCCCATCGGCATTAATCTTGATCACCCCCGGAGGAGGTTTCCTCTATCGCGCTTCCTCTTCCGTCCTCACTTCATCCTTTGGCTCCCTGTTAGTCGGTCCTCCCACTTCTTGCATTGCGATGTTACTTCTGGTAATGGTAATATGGGGCTTAGCCGCTCCAGCCTCATAGATACACTCATTTCGCATTTTTCAGAGATTCCATATTATGTTTGCAGCCACGCTTTTTATCTCTCTTCTGCTTACCTTCCCTAGATTTGCACCTAGTTTGATCCACCGGTTTGTTAGACTTGGGAAAATATGTTCATCCATTCTTAATCCCAAACTCGAGCCAAACCAGGTTGCTTTGGAGTGTGGACAAAAGAATAGTAAGTGTTCCAAGGTCTCTTCAGCATTTCCACAGACCTCACTTCTCGAGTCTGCTATGATGTTTCGTGCTTGTAGGTTCTTTGCTACCGGTACAACATTCCTTAATATCTTCCACACAAAGTTTCTGACTTTTGGTTGCGTGTTGAGCTGCCATATTTCCTTCCAATCTACTTGTACCGAGGCATTCAATACTCCCATTGCCTCTGTTTGCAAACGATTCGTAGCAAGCCAGTAAGCAGATTTTACCGAGTATTCACCCATCTTTTCATAATGCCAGCACAATTTGTCATCCACCTCTGGTTCAACCGGAAGATTTTCAACTATTCTTGCCTCTTACCCCAGTAAGCAAAGAACTAATTTTCTCATGATCCCATCTTCCGTGTTGATCCAATAGATCTGCAACTAATAACCCGACACACCCATCTGGCCTTCCTCTTTCAATTCTGAACCTCCCATCTCTAGGCACCCATCCATCATTCCACAAGAGAGCTTTCTTCCCATTGCCAATGTCCCATCGTAGGTCTTGTTGCAAGAGTTCCCTACCCGTCATTAGGCTACTCCAAATCCAGGAACTTGCTTTACCCTTCTTTGCTTTCAAGAAATCAATTCTTGGATGATATTTGCCTTTGAGAAGCTGAACCCATAAAGCATCAGGATTCATTAAAATCCTCCACCCTTGTCTTGCTAGTAGCGCTGTATTGAAATCCTCAATGTTCCGG
Organism: Turnera subulata; assembly: GCA_028386065.3. NCBI lineage: Eukaryota > Viridiplantae > Streptophyta > Magnoliopsida > Malpighiales > Passifloraceae > Turnera > Turnera subulata. The sequence continues at coordinate 9,324 of JAKUCV010004697.1, forward strand.
AACCCCATGCCAACCTCAGCTTTTGGCTTTGTAAGTAGGTCCCAATCTCGCCAATGTATTTTCCTTTTATCCTCACTCCCTCCCCAATAGAATCTTGCCATGATGTTTGTGTATGGATTTGCAAAAAGATGAGGGGAATTTGAATACAGACATGACATACACAGGCAATGCTGAAATCACGGAAATCACCGCCTTGAGCAGTACCTCTCTACCCGCCTGTGATAACATTGCGCCCTTCCAGCTCCTCAATCTTGATTGGATCCTCTCCTTGACAAAATTTAAGTGTCTTGGTACGAGACCTTCCCGAGTTAGTAGGAATGCCTAAATATGTAAATGCCGAAACAAGATACCATATTTTATGTAATTGCCTTACTTGGGGGTGTATCAAACAAATCACAAAACTTCGACAAAAAAAAAAAAAATCACAAAACGACCGCCCCTTGCATCATGCTTTAGAGCTCAATTAAAATAGGATGGGTTTCATAAAAAAGCAAATCTAAAGATTGACTGGAATAACCTCCGTATTTGCACATCTTCTCTATCTTCTTTCTTCTTTTCTGATTTTTTAATATGAATTATCTGCCCATCTATTAGCCTTTTGGTATTTATAGTTGGTAGTAACTGACCCAAATCTATGAAGTGAGCGGAGAATGTATCTAACTACACAATAGTTTGACCGAGGCTACTTCTTTTGATTACACAGAAAATATAGGAATAGGAATGGGATCGTGTAATGCATTTTGTTTCACCGTAAACAACCTCACTATATTAACTATGTTTTAAATTATAATCAATTAAACAATAAAATAACTCGATTCTATCTCGATTTTGATTCTAAAGGATATAAAACATAGCCTAAAAGCAATGACCAATCCCGATGGTTAAGCTGATTTTTATGTGTATTCAGGAAAATTTGAAATTTTAAAAATGATGATGGATGGGAAGTATTTCCAGCCCATAAAATATTGAAGATATCGAAGCGCCATAATATGGAAATATGTAACGGGTTAGGGCCCAAGTATTTATCCAGAAAATGTCGCAAAATTCAAATAGACAGGGATGCTGGTACACAACAATTAAATACCAGAAAACCAAACATAAACCCACGTTTTCTTTCTTTTTTCTTTTGGGATAAACCCACGTTTTCATTTAGCTTCATATTCAACCACTTTTTTCTTTTCGGCGCATAATATATACAACCGATATTTTGTTACAATCAATGTATTCAACCACTTGAATTGGGAAGAACACTTTTTATACGGAGTACAAGAACTAAAAATCGACTGTCTGTTTGTTCTGCACCGGCCTGACCCAATAGGATAGAAGGATTTATTGGGCCCTGGCTAGCCGTCTAAGAGCATTGCAAAGGCCCAAGTTTCCTCCCAATCACTGGGCCTACTGCACTAAATCCGTTGAACTGGCTCCGCCAGTCAATGAACACAACACTGAAGAAACATGCTATGCTTTTGTCATCATTTTACCTGCAGAATCGTTATTCTTCTTAAAATATTTTTTTGCCTTAACGTACTTGTCATATAATGCAAATAGTTAGCAAGAAATCTAGCCCATATTATGGTGTAGACACAGCTGGTGGACATTCCGTTTATCTAAGACCCCGAATAGCATATCCACATTATAAGAAAGCAACAATCGGAGTTGAAATTTATTGCAATAAACACAGGTTCCAACCCAAATCCATCATAATCTATTCTAAGAAAATATGAAAAAAGCAAATCTAATTCAAGATTTACTGAGGATCTTACAATGCGGATTATGGTCTCCAGCCAGATAGGAATTTATAATCCAAATCGCAATCAAGTGGTAAATCCTCCGGTCTCGACTTTCCTTTTACTTTCACGAACTTTGCTCAACTAAGTCCAAGGGCAAGACATCCTACAGACTTCATAAGCTAGCACAAGAACGGTAACTATAGTACAGTCTTGCATAATATTAGGCAATTGCCTCAAGCATTCCTTTTATTTATTATCAAAAGTGAAAATACAGAAGGTCAAAACACTTGTTCAAAATGTTGCACATCTTAATTTTTTTTTTGTTATAATCGGCTCGCTAACGGTTCACAAGAACATACACCCCGCCTAGCTACAAAGAGCCTTTAGTCATAATTTTGATTCATATTGATCGGCAGAAGCAGCTGAGACATGATTAGCAATTTTGATTCATATCCAGGATGCAACGCCACCTAAAACTTGAATCAAACTATCTAAAAATTGCCAAAACAGAAAAAACCATAGACTAGT
>JAKUCV010004698.1:5568-34214 GCA_028386065.3 Turnera subulata
GGTTGGGCTGTTTAGCCCGTGTTTTTGACTTGAGTAGTTATAGTGTGCATACTGATCGTCTTTCCATTGTCGTGAGCACTTCGGACTCACCCCTCACCTGCGGGCTTTCATCCCGTAGGATGAGTTATCTTTTGGTACAGGTTGGGTGCATTCCAGACAGGCTGCTGCGTTATCCCTTGGACAGGGCTCGGATCCATAGTTTGCATGTGTCGCATACAGTGTTAGTTATTTAAAGTCTTCCGCTGTGCATAGTTTTTCTATTATTGGGCCATTGGGCCGGTTTTATTATTATTGATGTTTATTATTATGGCTGTCGAGCCCGAGTTATTGTGGTTCACACTGTATGCTGGTTTCATTTTGGGTTGGGTTGTCACTGTTCCGGCACGTGTTTACTGTGTACGGTAAATACGGGTCGGGGCGTCTCATTCTCAAAAGAAACTGTATGAGACACACAAACTTTAAAAACAAAATACAATTGTAAAGAAACTGTAAAACATAGGAACCGTATCCGGATTTCATTGTACTGACGTCCGGATTTCTCTGTGTGTTTTCACTTCTTTGTTTCTCAAAAGAAACTGTATGAGACACAGAAACTTAAAAAACAAAAATGAATTGTAAAGAAACTGTAAAACACAGAAACTGTATCCGTATTTCAATGTACTAACATCCGGATTTCTCTGTGTGATTTCACTTTTTTGTTTTTCTAAAGAAACTGTATTAGATACAGAAACTTAAAAACCAAAATAGTCTTGCATAGAGAATAATAATAAAAAAAAAAAGAGAATGAGATTAGTACGTACTGCAAGCTAAAAAAAAGGAAAAGAGAGAAGAATGAATGAGAAAGAAACAGTATAAAAAACAAAAGTTGTACCTATATTTGTAAATATTTAGAGATAAGAGTTTAGTAATTAACAATTTAATTTTTTTAGAAAAGAATCGGTACAAAATCAATGGGTTTAAGGTTTTTTTTTTCCTGATAGGATGGATGTTGGTTTTTTTCCTGATATGATGATTTTGGTTGGTTTTTTCACGTTGTTGGGATTAACTATAAATCTATAACTATAAATCTAATAATTTAATTTTTTTAAAAAAATTGGTACAAAATCAATAGGTTATTATGGGATAAATATGTTTGTCATTATGGCCAATCAAACTACACTTACAACACTCTACATGACAATAAAAGAAGACCTTAAAACCTCTACATGACAATAAAGCAAGACTCTAAAAATCCTATGTGTCAATCTGGTGAGGGATACAGCTTTAAATTACAATCAGTCAGTCGACCTAAAGTGCTCTTGTAAAAACCAAGATAAAAAGAAAAAACAATACTAGCTAGTTACTTTTTTGAGTTTCTCCCAGATAGAATTTTCATAGTCATTAAAACCAGCCCCGACCAAACTATTCAGAGGATGATCAGCTTCTGCTGTCTTCCGGGCTGCAGCACGTTGAAGGGGTAACACAAGAAGAGGATTTGAAAGATATCCAGAAACAGTCCCTGTAGCAGCAACAGCTGCATCTTTAGTAGCCATAACAACTATGGCAGAATTTGACCAACCTTTCTTCTTGGAACTCTTAATGACAACGTCTTCCACCTCACCAAACCGGGAAAACAACTCTCTCAACTTCTCAGCAGAATAATCCTCCCCTACTTTCTCCCAAGAAACTTTAAGCATCCTCTCCTTATCCAATATCCCACTCGTAGATGCTTCCTTCTTTTCACGACTCCCTGGCGATGCTGCTGTTGCCGTTGCCGTTGCCGGCGCTCCTTTCTTCTTCGCATTCATCGCCCGTATCCTAGAAATCTCTTCTTTCAACTTCCTCGCGACTCTCTCCTCTTCCTCGCATTCTTCCAAATCCGATGCCATCTTCCTCCGCTTGGCGCCTGAGGAGTGAGTTCGGCGAACCTGCTTCTCACGCTTAACCCTAAGGAGTTCATCGAACAGCTTTCTTGCGTTGGCGTCGTTGAGAATCTCGTATGAGGACTTGAGCTTCTGGAAATCGGTACTCGCGTTTGCATCGTCGGGCCTCTTGTCCGGGTGCAACTCTAAGGCCTTGGCTCTGTACGCCTTTTTTATTTCCTTTCCGGTTAGCTTGGCTCCTTCCTCGCCGGAAGGTAGCCCCAAGACATTGTAGTGATCCACATCAATGTCCATGTTATCGAGGAAGTGGATGGAGGAGATGGGCTGAGAGAAGAGAAATTGATTGAAAAAAAAGAAAAAAAAATTATTCTCTCTTCTTTTCTTGAAAAACCGTATTAAAGTTGGACTGAAAGGGCAGGCAGCCGCTTATAAAATACTCTTATAGGTGCAGCCTGTTAGATTTTAAAGAACACAAAGATAGAGTTCCCTTTCTGTCAGGAAAGGAAGAACCAAAAGATGGATCACCAAAGATAGAGTTTCCTTATGATTAGGAAACTCAAACCAAAGCTAAAAGATTGTTTCCTTTGATCAGGAAACCTAAAGATGTGGAGGAGGAAAGGAAACTAAAGGGTTAATCCATTCCAGCTCAAAGACATTTAAGTTACATGGTTACATATTTATAGACTACTCCTATGTTTCTAATTAGTAAACCTGGCATTTATCACCGCCATTAAATAACTTTTCTCAAACCAGATTTCTCTAGATAGTTCCTAAAAGCATATCCATACAAGAATTCTGGAATTACACTACAACTTCCCACATATTTCTAGATTCTTCTTTATTACAATAGGATCAATTCCAACACTCCCCCTTGATCCTATATATTGTTTAGAGTTCCACTTCACTTAGGATTCTGATGTGCATCAGACATCTCCTTCAAGCATTCGTTCCCTGCAACCAAAATATTCTTCTGCAACATCGTCAGCATAGTTTCTTCTGCACACCTCATCCCCTCATTCAAATCGCCATCAACTCCTGAAAAAAAACAAAATTCTTCTGCAGCATTCTCTCAAGTTCTTCTACACATATCCTTCTTTCCTACGCCTGCATTCATTCAAATCCTGCTTCTAAAGCTTCTTGCGACAAACCCACAAAAAGGAGACTTTTTCACAAATTCTTTCAACCAGAGCTTCAGGCTTTGCTGCAACTGTAATTCTGCTGCAGCATTCTCTCCATCAAAAGCTGAAAGGTAAACAGGCCCCGTAAGGACATAAGGCTCCGCTACCATGTTAGATTTTAAAGAACACAAAGATAGAGTTCCCTTTCTGTCAGGAAAGGAAGAACCAAAAGATGGATCACCAAAGATAGAGTTTCCTTATGATTAGGAAACTCAAACCAAAGCTAAAAGATTGTTTCCTTTGATCAGGAAACCTAAAGATGTGGAGGAGGAAAGGAAACTAAAGGGTTAATCCATTCCAGCTCAAAGACATTTAAGTTACATGGTTACATATTTATAGACTACTCCTATGTTTCTAATTAGTAAACCTGGCATTTATCACCGCCATTAAATAACTTTTCTCAAACCAGATTTCTCTAGATAGTTCCTAAAAGCATATCCATACAAGAATTAGAATTACACTACAACTTCCCACATATTTCTAGATTCTTCTTTATTACAATATGATCAATTCCAACACAGCCAACCTTTTTTTTTTTTTTTATGAAGATGCAGCCGACTTATTCTCGGACTTTCAGTGCACGTCAACGGAATCCATATCGCCAAGGCAACTTTGAAAGAAAGAAAAAAATATGGAAAAGGAAAAGAAAGTAATTGTAAAAATTGGTTTCTAAGTGCATCTGTATATATATATATATATATATATATATTATGTTACCAAACCATACGCTGCATTACGGGATTAGACAGGGTAATTTTTGTTCTTTTTCTTTTTTTTTTTTGAGAAACGATTAGACAGGGTAATTGTAATTGATAAGAAAGAAAATATGTTAGGCAGCACCTAGATTCGTTAATACCGTTTTGTGCTGTTCTAAGCATTTCTTTGTTGAGCCTGTATCTTGCTTTAGTAATAAATCTTCAGGACTCTTGTCTGTTCTTTCTGTAGTACGTAGCCACATTAACATCACTTGCATATGCAGTTATTGCACTGTATCTTGCCAATATTGACAAATATGCCTCCAATCATGAGACCAAAAGGGACAATCAGGGTAGCTATGGCCAGCACGGATTTGGCCACGGCCACCAGAGTTTGGCAAATCTTCCAAGCTCTAGAAAACATTAGAAATTCAGGTCTTTATATATGTAGTGTTCGATTAAAATCATAGTCTAACATGTTACCTGTTAAGGATTTTGATTAACCACCTGCAAAACTTGGTGAATCCAGGATAAGTTAAAGTCTCCACCATCTGAGAATAAAGTGATGAAGAGGGTGACACTGGATGCCATTGGTGGAACCGCTCTATTTTACACTGCTCTAGGATGCGTGGGGAAGTTCCTGGCAATGTTCTCACTGGATTTTACAAACCACTTTAATTGGCTTGTTGACTTTGCCAACCTTGCTGTGATTTTGCATCTACTAGTTGGCTATCAGGTGCAGCTAGCAGAGTATATATTGATTCATCCATCTACAGAATATGCTGCTAAACAGTATAATTCAATAGAGAAGAGAAATTTATTTGCATGTGCTTTGTTTAGATAAGAGAATGTTACATACATTAACCATTATAGTGTTTGTTCCTATCAGGTGTTTGCCCAAAGACTCCCCTGCACACACAACAAAGGCTTTACCATGACACTGAGTGCCTTCTAAGGACATGGGCAAGGTGTGGTCGTCATCGTCATCGTCATCGTCATCATCATCATCATTCCACGACGTAGCGTTCCCAAGTAAAGGCATAAAAAAACAGGGATACAGGCTAGAAAGTCTTCATTCAAAATTAGAGCTCTCTTTGTTAGACAATCCATCATAAAATTAGGCTAGGGGAGGATTTTCACTCAATCCAGGCCCAATAATTTAATAACAAACCTGTGGACCGATTCAGATTGAATATTTGTCGGAACAATGCTCTAGATCGATACTGATGGAAAGCAAAAAAAAAAAAAAGAGCAAAAAAATATTTTATGTTTACGACCATTCAACCCAAAATCCAGTGTTACGATCGATTCGTAACAGAGCCCGATTGAAGAACAGAAAAGAACAAGAAAATAAAGAAAAGAATAAGAAAGGAACGAAACAATAATATTTCCAATTGATCAATCTTCTTTACAGTGTTGTGCTTTGTGACTATTTATATTCCTATACTAAAACTGAATGACAAGTCGCTCACTATTATTACCAACTACTAGTTACACGTAACAATACTCCCTCCTTAAACAATCTTGTCCCCAAGATTGATATCAAATGAAGACCTAAGGGAAACAAAGATACTGCTGATTTGTATGTGACAGCAAGTTTACACGAGTATGCTGCAGCTAGTGCTAAAAACTATTGCATTGTTGGCTTCATTCTCGCTGTAAATGACAATTCTCCAACCAATATGTATTGCTCCAAAAGCTATTTGCATCATGGACAACCCAACAGGAAAAAACACTCGAGCACTCTACATTTTTGCTCCATGTAACAATTCAAGTTCTGCAGCAACTAAGAAGCTAACCAGCATTGTTTCTTTATGTACATGAGCTTCTTGTACATCTGATCCAGCAGTTTCACAACCATCATGTTGCATCAGAAAACTTTCAGCAATCACAAAACTCCATATCTCTATAGCTTTATCTCCTCCTGGATCAAAACTATAATTCTGCAACTCCTCTACCCTTGACAAGACAAAGACATTAAAAATTATGTTGTTGCCAAGCTTGGTATTCCCTGAAGAAAACACTTGATTCCTTACTGCAAAAATAAAATGAATCTCCGGATCTTTTGTTGTTGCAAACAAAAAGAAATTCCCATGCTGGAACCATTCTATTACATCTTGTAGCTTTTGAGCTTCCTTCACCTTCATCTTATACCACTCAAAAATGGCACCATCAATATCAAGAACTGGACAGCTACTGCAAATGAGGGCCGATGCTGCAGTTGGAGTGATTTTCCCCTGACTACGTTGAAGAACTACAAACCTCACCAGTGATGCCAATCCAATATACTTCACCAGAACTAGAATGCTTTGCATCTTTAATAATCCTCCACGGTCAAAGATTGTAAAATCAGTAATTCTCTGCACAAGTCCCTGCCCCTTGTAATCTATGTTCCCATTATCCAGCAGAAAGTTGCCAATAACCAAGTTTAACAAACGAAAACCCATTAAAGTTCTTCCTGCACTTAACACTTCACGCCCATTCTTCAAACACAATAAGGCCATGAAACTTGCGCTTCCCCTCCCTTGAGCTTTGAAACATTCAAATTGTGTCAAGGAACCACCGATTAGCGGTAACTCAAAAGTACAAAACTTCCGTATTTCAGATGCTCCATCGCATTGTCCCCACTTTCTAAGTTTAACACCCTGATTTACTACTCTAAAACTAGCATTTTGTCTCCATTTTTTTCTAACTTTCTTCCAAAATATCAACCTCTTCTTCTTTTGCGTTGCCTTCAATTGAAATGCATGAAGCACAAACTTCCTAAGTCTACTCCTTCCCAAATTCATACCTTCCAAAGGATCATCACAAACTTCTATCTCTGTAACCTCTCTCTGTCATTCTTCAAACTCATCCTCATCATCGTTAGGAGCAATACTTAATGATCTGAGGTGCTTCTTCTTCCTTATCTTGCTCGCTTCCCGTTGCCTCTTTGGAACTAAAAACACTCCCTTTTGCTTCCGTTTCTTAACTGATCGACCAACTACACCATATTCGTCATCATCACCATATTCTGGAAGTATATCAAATGGCTCATCTACAAACTCCTCCTCCTCTTCTTCATCGTCAAACTCCCCATCATCATCATCGACTTCTTCCTCATCCTCGACTTCATCGTCCTCATCATCATCATCGTCATTCACCAGGCCAGTCTCCATCGATGATGAGCAAGAGTACAAGGCTTCGGCCCTAACGTTAGCGTTCACCATCGGTGGTGAAGCCACTGGTATCAAGTCAAGCGGCAACAAACCAGGTAAGGTCATTGAGGCATTTTGTCGAGCAGTTGGTGAAGGAGATGAGGAACTGGAAGTTGATGGAGGAAAAACGGTTGATGACGCCATAGGTGTTGATTCAACCATCAGAGAAGGAACCCTAGCTGGTGAAGGCGGCATTCCTATCGCTGAAAATTGACCGGAGTGCGACAGAAGAGAATCAAACGGCGGCGCAAGAGGTGGCGAGAACGGCTGATAGTGCCCACCCGGAACAAAACCCCCAACACTTCCAAAAGAATGAACTGATGAAATTGGGGCACCGGAAACCCTAACCTGTGATGAAGGTAGAATTCCTGAGGCCAGAAACGAATCTGGTATCGTCGAAGAAGAATCGCACCACGAAGGTTGAACTGGAGGCGTCAAAGACGACCACATCGCCCCGCAGGACTCGTACCGCTGCTGCATTGTCGTCGGAGAAGAAGAAATCAATGGCTGCTCCACCCCCCACGGCGAGGAGTGGAAAGGCACATGCGTGAGCTGCGTCACCATCGTCGGTGAACGAGTAGCTTCCTCCGCGAACTGCCAGACATCGGGTGAAGGCGGAACAAGAGGCGAAGGATAGGGACCCAACCACTGGCAGTGTGGAGTCTGGTACTGCTGCTCCACCCCCTACGGCGAAGAGTGGCCTGCCTCGGTCTGGAACGGTGACACCATCGCCGGTGACGACCACCAGTGATGGCTGTATTGTTGCTCCATAGCAAACGGAAACCGCCAAGAACGGCGTGAGTCGTAACAGACGGCGCCAATTGTTACGATCGATTCGTAACAGAGCCCGATTGAAGAACAGAAAAGAACAAGAAAATAAAGAAAAGAACAAGAAAGGAACGAAACAGTAATATTTCCAATTGATCAATCTTCTTTACAGTGTTGTGCTTTGTGACTATTTATATTCCTATACTAAAACTGAATGACAAGTCGCTCACTATTATTACCGACTACTAGTCACACGTAACACCCAGCTTGACTAAATTTGGTACTTGAGGCTCATAAGTCGCAATTTAGGCTTGGTAAAAAAAAAAAAATCACAAAAGAGTAATGAACTGAATTTTTTTAAAAAAAAAAATCATACACATATCTTCTAAGAATTTATAATTATTATCTAATCACAATAATGTAATATTCAAAAATGCAATATATAATGTAATATTATTTGCCACAAATTAAATCCTTTTGAGTTAGTGGTACGTTCATGTCTCCAGTGCAGTGTTGTTGTCACAACTGAAACCCAGCAACTAACTTATCTTGTGCATAAAATGAAGAATATAGAGCTTAAATCTTTTTATGCAGGATGAGACTTTGGAACCTCAGTGGTGCACAGCTGTTCTTGTAGTAGGCATTAGTGTCTACAAGGTTTCCATTGTAAGGCTATCCTTGGTTCGGATTATTTAAGAATAGCTGCGAGCTTTACGGTAATGGTGCCTTGCATTAGAAGGTTATAATAGATTGAGTATTCTTGTCCCCCCATATTTATAAATCAGGAGTATTTCTATGCATGCAGTACTCCCTTAACTTTAGATTTTAAGTGTTGGAGTTTACTGATGCATTACTAGCGCAATTAAAATAAAGGTGATTTGTGAAACCCGTGTGATCAATCTGTTTGGGAAATATTTTTCAGAAATCTCATACCAGACAATATATTGGACAAGCTTGTGATCAATCTCAATCTCAGCGGAAACTACCATTGCCTGATTTGCAAGAAGTAAAAAACCTTTGCCTTGCCGGTGAATGAGTACAACTGACCTGCATATCAGAATTGCGACAATTTAATGCATAAGATACCATCAACCCAAAATTAACCACAGGGATGGCGTAGTGTTTGAACGATTCATGATATAAAAGAAAATAATAAAATAATAAAAAAAAAACTTACCCTTTAATCACCCAAATCAAATGAATGGTCCCCCTTAAAGGACTAGCATATTTTTCATTAGTGCTTGTTGGATGTTCCTTACTCTTTTTTCTTTTGAGTCTTTCTCTTAAATTTTAGTTTGTTAGCCACAACCTTTTGACACTGGATGTGAAGATGAGTTACCATTTTAAGATTGTTTTAAAGTGGCTACTTCCAAATATTGCATTTGTTGAAAGCATGGACCAGTACACTGATAACTGAAGTGATCTAATAATGGTCCACTTCTTTTGGTTTAAGGCGGCGGACACTTCTCCAGTAAGTAACCATAGTTTTTTTTTTTTACCAAAAGAAAAACCATGGTTTCTTTATTCAGCTTTGTAATGTTCTTTTTTTTATATATATATACTACAGCTTTATAATGTTTATAGGAATTCACCTACTCACATGTGATGACTATAATTATCCATCTCATCATAAACAAGTCTACAATGGTCATGAAAGTTGTAGTCCATTCACTGAGTCTAACCAAAAATATATCACAAAAAAGAAAAGCATTAAAATGCTTCAATTTTTTAAATCTGGAAATCAACCCAAAAAAAGAAAAACATGAAATGCACCCCAGTTTTGGAAAAAAAAAAAAAGAGAAATCTCAGAAAGGGCCCAACCGGGTTCGAACCGGTGACCTATTGATCTGCAGTCAATTGCTCTACCACTGAGCTATGGACCCTTGATGTTAGACATTTCCAAATAAGAAATATCAAAACAGTCTTTGCTTGTTGAGATTTCCTGAAATTTGTCACAAATTAAAATACCAATTCTAAATATATAAACACAGTTGAAAAAAATATTAAGAGTCTTTTTCAATTTTTTTTGTTTTTAACCATCATATTCCATAATGATTTTCAACTCTCTAATTATTTCCTATACCTGAAACAATTTGCATTATCAATTATATTTAGCACATCGAAGCATTTCATATAAGAAGAAAAACTCAATGAAGAAAATGTTTACGTTATTGTACTCTTGCAAGCTGAAGGAAACAAAAAAAACCAGCTGAACAGACAATATATATAATTGACTTTTTTAATACAAATGTAGTCACAATTTGCATATAAATATTCACAATCTTACAAATCCACCACAGTGGTCACCGAAAGCACAAATTGTGTAAACTTGTCCATCTTATTGTTCATCACATCACAAGAACACAGATAATCCCAAGAAGACCAGCAAAGAACAATACATAATAATCTTTGCAGCCATGAACAAAGCCAAAAACTTCAAAAAAGGCACTTCCCTAGTTCTCCTCAGCTTCCTCATCATCATACTCCTCCTCATTATCCGCCGCGGCGTCCTGATACTGTTGGTACTCAGACACCAAGTCATTCATGTTACTTTCTGCCTCGGTGAACTCCATTTCATCCATTCCCTCACCAGTGTACCAATGCAAGAAAGCCTTTCTCCTGAACATGACAGTGAACTGTTCGGACACACGCCTAAACATTTCTTGGATGGAAGTAGAATTCCCCATGAATGTGGATGACATTGCCAGCCCTGTTGGTGGGATGTCACACACACTTGACTTGACATTGTTTGGTATCCACTCAACAAAGTAGGACGAGTTCTTGTTCTGCACATTGATCATTTGCTCATCTACTTCCTTGGTGCTCATCTTGCCGCGGAACATTGCTGATGCGGTCAAGTACCTGCCGTGCCGCGGGTCCGCAGCACACATCATGTTCTTGGCATCCCACATTTGCTGTGTGAGCTCAGGGATGGTGAGGGCGCGGTATTGTTGCGAGCCGCGGGAGGTTAAGGGTGCAAAACCCACCATGAAGAAGTGGAGACGAGGGAAGGGGATCAAGTTTACAGCTAGTTTTCGGAGATCGGAGTTCAGTTGGCCAGGGAACCGAAGGCAGCATGTAACTCCACTCATGGTTGTTGAGATCAAATGATTAAGATCACCAACTGCAGAAAACAAGTATAAAATTCACAAGTTACAGAAATGGCCGGGTGTCTTCAAACACTGATCGCTAAAGTATCTTTGCTTGTTACAAATGTGACAAATGCAGTACATCTTCCATGGAGATTCACTTCTTTATTATTCTGATATAGGCTTCCGTTGGTTAAGGTGATAATCAGATAAGTAGCTTTCTGTAACATTAGTCTCAAATGATCACTTAATAACCGTCTTTCACCAACTAAGCCTTAAACCTCCTAGTGCTCACTAATGAATAATGATGTCTTCTTGCATATACTTTTTGAGTCAAATGTTTTGAATTGGTGAATCTTAACTTGTAATCAAACCAGTCCTATATGTGCTAGATTGGGATAGAATAGGAAAGAGGATTCAGATATAAACTTACAGCTTGGATTTGTGAGCTTCAGAGTTCTAAAGCAGATGTCATATAGTGCTTCATTGTCAAGAACCATGCACTCATCAGCATTTTCAACAAGCTGGTGCACAGACAGGGTAGCATTGTAGGGTTCAACCACAGTGTCTGAGACTTTAGGTGAAGGAAACACTGAGAAAGTCAACATCATCCTATCTGGGTATTCTTCCCTGATCTTTGATATCAGCAGAGTCCCCATTCCTGATCCAGTTCCACCTCCCAGGGAATGACATACTTGGAAGCCTGGTCATTTATCATCAATTCAAAAATTTAGATTGGTGTCTATGTTATAATTGATGAGACAAATAACGTACAACGTAAGATTTACTAGAATGTAAGGTTAACGAGCTAATTTCTGTGAATATTTACTTTTCTGGTTGGCAGAGAGTCATTTTTCAGCATCATCAACATAAAAATGAGGCAACAGAAAGAAGCAGAATGCTAAGCAACAGGATTTATTTTCATTCTCTTTTACTTACTACTATAGAGATTCTTGCCCAAGTATTCATATAACATATTTGCCTACACTAGAAAAAAAAATTGAGGATCTACAAGTACCTTGTAAGCAGTCACAATTCTCTGCCTCTTTACGAACAACATCAAGAACAGAATCGATCAATTCAGCTCCTTCAGTGTAATGGCCCTTAGCCCAGTTATTACCAGCTCCATTTTGGCCGAAAACAAAATTGTCAGGCCTAAAGATTTGCCCATAAGGACCGGTCCTCAAGCTGTCCATTGTTCCTGGCTCAAGGTCCATCAATACAGCTCTTGGCACATACCTTCCACCACTAGCCTCATTGTAGTAAACATTAAGCCTCTCAAGCTGAACATGAGAGTTTCCAATGTATTTCCCTGTAGGATCAATGCCATGTTCATCACAGACAACCTCCCAGAACTTGCCACCAATCTGGTTTCCACATTGGCCAGCTTGGACGTGGAGGATTTCTCTCATTTTGGTATGTTTCTTGGTCTTGCAAGAAGGAAGACAAAGTTTGAGATGTAGTTGAAGTAATATGCAGAGGGGCTAGTGGGGGGGAGAGTGCGAGGAAGAATGGAGAGGCTCAGCGCTTTTGTAGTTGTAGGAAGATAGGATTCCAAGATAGTGACACTGATATTTTGTCTGTCAGAAAGTGAATTATGAGGGAAGTTTAATTTATAATATCATGTGTCTATGTTAGGAGGAGGCTATGTCAAAATCCCAACAGGAGTTGTGAGCTGGATATGAAAGGAAACAACAATATGCAACTTAAGTCTTTCTGGCCTCATTCAATCCTAAATTACCAACCCAACCTCCACAGGATGATATTCTATCTGTCATTTAAGGTCGTCAAATACCATGATCTTTTCTCTTGCTCTCCCTTCCCTTGTCTTAACTCTACTTGAGTTTGCTTTTCCAAAATTTTATGATCCTTATTGTTCATCTAATTTGTTGGTGCAATGGCCCATGTAACTCAAACTCACCAGCCAAAAGCAAAAGTTGCCAAGGAATGACCCTTTCCCATGTTTCATGTGAGTTTGACCTGCAGACCATTGGACTATATTGACGTTTGTATCTCTGCTGATTTGTAAGTTGTATACCTTTTAATGGGTTTTACTTTTCTTTCTATTCCCATAATTGCGTGGTGATTGATGACTAAGTCACCGATGTAGTCATATTCAACAAATGAAATGTTACGTTTGTTTAACTATTGGTTAGACCGTCAAAGATTCTGATGTATTGCTGAAGAGAACGCTTCCTGAATCATAATCTCATGTATTCTCACTTTAACAAAGCCTACACAACAACAAAATTTCATATTTGTTAACTACATTAAACCAGAATCCCGCGCAGTAGATGAAATTTCACTCTCTTGTCCAGGGTTTGTTTGAAGCCTGCTGATTTTGTATTGTGGCTGCCTAGTACATACAGAAGGATACTCTAGTCATTTTCATGCAGATAAAGTGGTTAAAGAATAAAATTCTTGGACAGATATTTCACTGCTTATTCCAGATCAAATTAGGTGACTAATTGGTGATATAAAACCTAAGGGTGATTCAGGGAGAGGAAGATAGTGAGCTTCAATAATTGTAGGGCATGAGGTTTACCTGTCAATCTGTCTCTTCTTAAATAAGTATTCTCTGAGTGGACCTCCTTCCAGCTGCAACAAGGGACAAGTTGGCTACTTGATGCTGGAATCCTAAGTTGAACTCTCTCCATCATTGTGCCATATTACTTCACCTATCTTGTGTAGTAAGAAAACATGAGCAATACTACCCTCTGCTACCACTGATTCTCTGCACTGCATAAATTAAGTCCAATATTTTTGGTTCTACTCAAGGTGTCATGGCAATCCTGAGAGGCAACATATGCTAGTCAGCCACCAATTTTTTTAGTACCGTATGTTCTTCTTGGTTCTTGCCCCTAGGCTTATGGTCCTGTAACATAGTAGTATGGGGATTGTCTTGGTCAATTTCATGAATTTTGGCAATTTAAACCTATGTAAGTTTAATTTAGATCTCAGCGGGTAAGAAAAAAATGAAAAATGGTATGGTCTCATTACACATGTATCAAGCAAATGGAAATAGTAAAACTCCCATATTCTGATTATTTCTATACTAGTGATCAACTTTTCTAATTAACAAAAAGGGAGGATGAGCGAAGATGGATGATTTCAAAGATACGCTTCAACAAATCTGCTGTTAGGGCGTTGCTTTCAGGTAGTTAAGACCTACTAGATAGATGTGTATAAAATGTAAATTATCATATATTAAAATAATGAGTATTAAGTCATAATGTTCCCTAAACAGCAATCACAAATCCCATCATCCTCCAGCCAGATGCATTCCACAAAACACCATTTCCAGTTATTTTACTCTTTTTTTTTTGTTTTCCCTTTGGCTGCAAAAATAACACTCAATACCAAGTACGTAAACCACAAAACACCATCTTGAAGCAAAGGGAATATTTCACTTCTAATCTTTAACCCCAAGGAGGTGTCAATAAACAGACCATACCAGGCACTAGATACACATGGATGGATGGTCACAACATGGTAGGGTAACACTTGCTGCAACTGAAGCACATGGCATGTGTTGGCAGCACATGGCAGAGCCATGAAGAGGAAGAGTATATCAAGGCAGGTAAAGAGTATAAAAACAATCAACACTGACATGAGAGCGTGGGTTGCTTCTCAGTACAGACAGCATAGCACCGAATTACTTATCTGCAGAAAACATGCTCAAACTTATCATCACAACATGAAACACCATTCTGTAAATCTTATACACAGCAGGTGTTTCTGCAGTCAATTCTGAACTGAAAGATGACAAAATTTACGTTTTCTAAACAATCCAATGCCATGCAATGTAGTTTCACTTGATTTGGAAATGAAAATGTAACTAAATTGGTTAAATGTACAGATGGAAGCAATCATAGTCCTCATTGTACTGCAAGTCAAACGGAAAAGCGTCAAAACAGTCAGCTTGTACACGCTGAGGGAGCTTACAGCTTTCCACCCGCTCAAAGGACTGTCTGGTTTTATTCTGTGAGACCTACAGAGAATCCTCATGCCGAGGATTTTACATCAGAACTTATTCTGGTTGAAAAACTCCCAGAGCAATTGTGGATGAGAAACAGTTGAGACCAGAAACAACAAGGTTGAAGAGAAATTACAAACACAAAGGTCACTGCTAAGTGCAACCAAGAATCTATTTCATCTCAGTAAAGGAGCTCCTCAAAAACAGGATCTACAGATTGCCCCCACTTTCCGTTGTATAGGTCCAAGAGATTCTCAGCCGGTGTTACACCTGAAAAGATTATGAACCAAAATGACCATGCCGCACCAAATGAGAGAAATAAAAAAAATTGCAACAGCAATAGTTTCTCAAGCATCAGTGTCAAATGATTCATATTTTTAGAATGAACAGATCATGAAGGCAGCTCAAAGACACCCACAAGTATACAAAGAGGTCAGTAACTACCCCAAAAGGGCACTATGCAATCAGCTTGGTACACTACAAGTATATCCATTAGAGGCCCAATTTTGTAATAAAGTTTTCCTTCAGGACATGACTTGCAAACTAAGGGTTTGTGTCTAAATTCATAAGAATAAAAACTCTAGGAATTTGTTAAAGGGAACTTGATGGAAGTCCATTCGCTGTATGGTAAAACTAACACAGACAAAGTGAAAGCAAGACACACACCCTGCAGATAAAGATAATTACAAGTTCAAAGGAATAGGAGGAATTATTGACAAGGTGAATCAAACTTTTACTTGGAGTCTTTGAGACTAGTGTGGACCGAATGTATCAAACTCCACCAGAATTTGCAAACTTGTAAGGAGAGGATAGACTTAAATGCAGAAACGAGCAACCAGAAATCATTGTATACAGCTAATCATGCTCTTGAGACACCAAAAGAGTCTAGCTTAGTATATTCATTTTCAAATAAGGTATAAACGATTTCTTGGCATTTGTGAGCCCAAATCTAGAAATTAATTCATAGGGCCAGAAGAAGTGTGGAGGGAAAAAAAAGGCAAAGCACAAGGTGGGTCACCTGTTCTAACCACCTCAGCCACTGCATTTAAGAAGCCAACTTCCTTGAATCCTCTCCTTTCTAGGCCATCCTGCAAAAGGGTAGCATATTTTCAAGAAAACATATTTGCCAAATGCTAAAACAATGATAATGCCCCACTTACCTTGGCCAACTTTAACACATCTTCAGCAACATGCCTCAGCAGTCCGTCCCGGAATGGTGTCTTCAGACCCGTTTTTGGAACCTACAAAATTAAATGATGGTATCAGAATTGCTGTCCTAACTGCTGTCCTAATTGCAATTGCAGATGGAGTCAGGCTGGTGCAGGATACAATAACCAAGGAGCTACAACCTAATTCATCACAGACGCTCATTCCACTTGATGGAAATTAAGGAGAAAGCGATTCAAATATGCTGCTATGAGGCATAAAAAGCATTAGGCATCATTTATTCAGACCAGCCCTAAATAATACACTTTCCACTACTGGATATTTTTCTTTTACAACTTCTGTCATGTTGCAACACAGTACAAGCATTATGTAAGTGAGCCAAATGCAAGAATTATCATTGGCAGGACAACAAATAAAGAATCACCCTTTGGTGGCATAGTTGTACCTTACTAGAGAACTAAGAAACAACAAAGAGAACAAGGGATGACAAGCATTACAGTTACATCAGCTCACATACTTCATAGGGCAGGTTATTCCCTGCGATAGAAAACTCAGGGTGACCTGAAAATTTTGTTTTACCTTATTTCTTAGCATCTGTCTTTCTTCAGGAGTCCAATCGGCTACCATATCCAGAACAATTTGGAGCGAGACCTCATCATATAATAAGCCAACCTGACATTTGAAAGGAAATCAAAATGAGCTGAAATTGTTTATAGGGGCAGTACTTACCTATGTGTCAGACAAAAGATTCAGCATGAAGTCTAAATACACGGTTGGTCATTTCCTCTTCATGTTGATGCCCTCTTCATCCAAATAAGGAATACTAAATCCAAGGCTATTGCACACAGGCTTGCCTGGGCTTATTCAATGCCATTACCCATGAACCATGATGTCATTCAGGTCAGATTTGAACACTTGGCCAGGTATGAAACTGGACATGTGTGTTCCCTGAAACCTCATTTTTCCTCAAAAATACTAAAGGTGGAACACAGACATGATAAGCTTTCAAAACCATTGAGTTGGATTGGAACATAAATATCGACAAGCAACTCTCAAAAACGAAATTAATTTCAAAAGTTAATAAGAAGACTAAAACCTTGGAACTTAAAATGAACACATTGGATCTCTTGAATCTGGATATTTGGTTCTCAAAACTATCATAGTTGGCCACAAATTCACAATATGTGAGATAAAATTTCATCAAATTTATACATTATTCTGTCTTGAAAATTTATTTAGTACTTATATTTAAGAAAAATGGGTTAAAAAAGTTCAATCCTTGAACCCCTAACCCTTGTCACTCTCTCTTATGAGGGTCTACGACAGGATTGGGCTTTAAAAATAAATCATGCTTACACATGAATAAAGCATCAAACATCAAAGGAGACGTGTACCCAAAAAGCTGGCAAAGCACACAGCCTCCTCCAAGGACCTCCATCAGCACCCCTCATTTCCAAGTATCTCTTCAATCTCACCTGAAGGAAAAAAATTGATAACATGTCACAGAGTAAGCCCAATAATGAGGCCAGAATACTGTTTTAGCTAGCAGACTACTGCAATATTTAACCTCAGGAAATATTGTTGTCAGATGATTTTCCCAATCGTTAAGGGTTGGCAATTCACCAGGTATGCAAGGAAGCTTTCCAGCCAGAAAGTCCTGAAAAAGTATGAAATTTCCACCATATGCTCAAAACAGTAACATTATTAATACCAACATGTCTTGCAGCAGCAAGGCTGCGGAAGAAAGCTTCAAATTACTAGGTTATAAAGGATAGATAGAAACCCGGAATGACATTCCAGTACAGTCAATATACTTCTTTTGCCGGTAAACAAAATACATTGGGACATCAAGTGCATAATCAACATACTGCTCAAACCTGCAAAAAGTTCGAGAGAAGAGTTAGTGTGCAGTCAACTTCAAATGCTAAGTTTGAACACCTAAATATATGTATAAGTATGAACAAACGGCCATTTGTATCAGGGCAGAAAAGGTGGGTTAGAAGTGAATATATCCATATAGAAACAAAGTTACCTACCCAAACGAGTCATCAAACACAAAGGGAAGCATTCCAGTGCGGTTGTTATCAGTGTCCGACCAAATATGGCTGTGCAGGCAGAAAACAGTTACAACAAGCGCAGGTAAAGTTGATAATAAGGTTAAGTATGAGATGATGCCAAGAAACCTTCTCATGCTGAGATATCCATTAGGCTTTCCTTCAGTGAAAGGCGAATTAGCAAATAGAGCCGTTGCTATCTGTAATTTGCACTCTTCAGATAAAACAGACTTGCAGAAATGACAGATATGAAAATTACAAATCTATAAAGTTAGGTTACTCTTACCGGCTGCAGAGCAAGACCAGCACGAAACTTCCTTATCATGTCAGCTTCAGAACTGAAGTCGAGGTTAACCTATTGAAAGTCACACACACAAGTCACTGCACTAATTGGGGAAAGAAAACAAAATACCAAATCAATAGAAGATTAAACATATAAACTAGCCAGAAGAGAAGAATTTTCTTCAGAATGAGTAAACAAGTGCAAAAAAATTTCAACTTACCTGAACTGTGCAGGTCCTAAACATCATGTCAAGACCTAGTGAGCCAACTTTGGGCATGTAATTCCTCATTATATGATATCTTCCCTGCGAAAATTGCAAGTCAATAAATATGTAATAAAAGTTTTGGAATAGTTATAAAATAAGGCTAAGACATACTAGGATTATGTTCAATTCGAGTACTGAGCCAACAACTACAAAAGTTGGATGGCATAATTAAAAGCTGTGAATAATAGCTTTTAGGATTTTCTCCAATTGTTATAAACCCTCTGACTAGTCCCCATATTTGGCTCTGTAAAGCTTTTAAAGAAATTGTGGAGATTGTGGTTCGCTGAAGACACAAATTTACAGTAACAAAACAAATCAACCATCAAGATGCCGTTAGGGAAGCTGGAAACCCACTCTAGCAGTTTTAACATAGGAACATCTGGACTTATTCCCAATGAGCAAAAACTGGGTATATCACCAATCAAGCAATTCAAAAGGTCAAAAGTACAAGCAAGATCTATGCAAAAATACCCCGCCTTAAATAAATAACACATCTTATGAGCATTACTCCGGTAAAGTTTGAGCGTTTCAGCTCATACTGAAATTATTATTAATCTACTTATAGATACACATACTTTCATCCACTTTGACTGACTGGATGGAAGACAGGGGGGCACAAATAATACCTTTGGCATTATTGGTATGTCTTTAAGTCCCCATTTAGGCTGGAAGCCAATTCCTAAGAATCCGATTCCCATTTCTTCTGCAACAGCTTTCACCTGGTAAAATGTGAGATGAAACTAAGGAAAAAGGACTATACTGCACCATACAAGCTTTACATAGCACATCTTGACTGGACAAGATGCCCAAGATTCATGCTTGCCCATGCATTTTTGACTTGGGTGAAGTGGCATCATTCAAATGGACAAGAAACAGATTGAATGAAATCAGATATCAAAACCACACTAATCACCTGAAAATAGATGAACATATCAACATATGTTAAGTATTGTGATACAAAGCGATATCTACAAGCTATAGAAGAGGCACGCAGAGAGTGATAATTCAAATACCAATTTGAAGCAACAGGACATTTGCAAATATGATTACAGACAGAAAATTAGACTCAAATATAAGAAATAAAGTGCTGAACTTTAAAATAAGTGCAATATTACAACGTGAGTTAACTTGCACCAAAATAATTATAAGCCAATATTCACGAGAGAACAACCATGACCCGGCTAAAATAGTTTGAATTAAGATTAAATATACAAGTGAATAGATGCCATCACGTGCTGAGTTATTATTTCCACAGACCTGATAAAGGTGTGAATTAACCTCAGCACAGGTTTGATGCAAAGTTTCAAGAGGTGCCCCACTAAGCTCAAACTGACCACCAGGCTCCAGTGATATGCTTTGTTTACCCTGTCCACAAGAACATTAATTGTTTCAGACTATTTTCAGAAAGTAATGAGTAACAATTTTATGTATAGTTGCTGCAAGAAACAACAGTTAAAGAGAGTAGAATACAATAGAATTTATCAAAACTGATATATTAAGTCTCACTGTGGAAGATAACATGATACAGGAAAAAAAAAAACAGAGGTATTCAGAATTGTAAAGCCGCATGCATGCATAAAGCAATTGGACAGAGAACAGATATGTTACCTGTTTGAGTCCTATAATGTTATCTCCTTCCATTATTTTATCCCAATCAAATCTCTCAGCGATACTGTGTAGCAGCTCTGAGATTTGTTCATATTTCATAGGACGTAAAGTTTCAATTTCGAATCCAAATTTCTCATGTTCTGTACCTATTCTGTGAAAATATTCACAGATTCAAGTTAGTAAGCAGCTGGTATATTGAAAATCTCAAATCGTATCTAAATGTCCTAATGTTAAGGAATTTGAACCCAGACAAGGTGAAACAAAAAGAGTTTGCCAACGAGAACAGAGACCAAAGGTAAAACTAATCTCATAATGAAGGTACAGGGGATTTTCCACCCAACAGTACCCAAGGGAACACAGTTAAAAGAGAAACATTGCCTCTGGTTAAGCGGGGAGGAATAGACATATTTCATGCATAAGTACAGCTAAAGACCACATAATTAAAACTATGTTGAGAAAAGGAAAATACTCTCATTTTCAGGATGCTAAACAGATTCATATGAGACAAGAAGGCATGCTAAGCATGTGAACAAAGTCCTATAGAGCGAAGTATAGCTGGCTATAGGGTCGTAGTAAAACAAAATACCTGTGATTATTCAGTTTCACAGTATATTTGGAGGGAATATTTTGAGGTAATTAAACTCATTTTTCATTTCAAGAAAACTAGTTTCCATTTTATTTTAGGTAAGAACGGAGGTTATATGCAAATAATGAAGTTAAATAATGGTTACTCTAGTGATGAAACAACAGGATAAACTTTCATCACAAGGGCTCCATAATCAAATTAAAGTGCGATGTACAATAAGAATTGTTATGCATTTCACCTCCATTGTTCCTTTGGTTTGCAGCCAGAGACAAGGTATGCGATAAGATCCTCTTTCGTTAAAGGCTCT
Source organism: Turnera subulata (assembly GCA_028386065.3). NCBI lineage: Eukaryota > Viridiplantae > Streptophyta > Magnoliopsida > Malpighiales > Passifloraceae > Turnera > Turnera subulata. Next base: position 26,604 of record JAKUCV010004698.1, read on the forward strand.
GCAACAACGACAGCATCTTCTGTGGGTGGGCTTGCTGCAACAATCACTCGATGCCCTCTTTTGGATCCCAGCCATGAACTTTCTGAATGCAAAACTTGAGGAGTCTTGGCAGAGTTGAAGGATAATGAAGAGAACCTATGGAGAGGTTCCTTCAATCTAGACACGTCTACACTGCTGGTCAACCCAGCAACCCCGGTTTGCCCAGTTCTACAGCGTGTTATCTCTGTAGGTATACAGTAGGATGGGCCTGCCCGGGAAATAAGTGCCATGCCTGCAAAAACACAAACTCATCAAGTTAACCCAATGTCATAATACCAAAAGTAACTGAATGCATCCAATATTAACAATAAGCAAAAAGATACAGTGATTCATTCACTCTGAGGTAAACACAAGAAAGTTAGGCACGGAACTCAATAGTTTCACTTAAGGATTCAACCGGACACTACGTCCAAGCGCATTGAAATCTAGCAGCAACCCAAACTTTTGACCATTTTCCCCGATCCTCATTAGAATTAAAACAATGGGCAAACTCTGCTGTAAGCCTTTCATTATGGATGACCCTTATCATTGAAATCCCTTTTTTTTTTTTCTCAATTTGGCTATAGGAATTGGATCCAGAAATACAACCAACAGATTAACAATCACCACATAAGCAAAAGAACAAATAAACAACACAAGCAACCCATAAACACGAAAACAAAACTTACTACCTCTCAGTGAAGAACAAGAGAAATTGCTAGGGTTTTTCTGATGCGCTGAGAGTGATCAAAGTTGTGTTCTTGCAGGAATTTGCCGCGAAGACAAGGTTTTTTACCAATCTCTGTGAGGTGGGCAGACAAAAAGAGAGGCGTTTCGACAAAAAGAAGGGGGCTTTACTTTAGTTTGTGTTCACTTAAAGTGTTCAAGTGATGTTGCTACTTGCTAGTGGTGTCCTGGATTGCTTAGGTGCTGGGAATTAAAATAGGTAAAAAGGCAAGGGATCTCTCTATGGGGGCAGGCCGCCTATATGGTCCACTTTTTTGGGATGCTTACATGTCACCAAGAAAGCAACTTTGTAGATACTCCCAACATGTAATCATCATCCACTCTGTGATGTGTGCTCCCTCTTGATTCCTTCCTTCCTTCCTTCCAGCGCTTCGCGTTCTTTCTATTCGTGCTTGCCCAGATTGCCAGTACAATTTTTGGTCTGTGTTTTTAAATCCCTACTTGTAGGGTCAATTTAGTTTCACCAATTTGGTATAATTTTATTTTTTTGGTTTACACAATATTATCGTTATTTGTTTTTGTTCATCGGATTTTTTTTTCTTTATTACTAGTATCCTATGTTGTTCTAAACAGAAACTAATGATAAAGGACAACTGTTATATAGTTACTATTTCTTTTGACATAACTAAAATAGAGTCAACGATTGTCTTTAGAATTATTTTCATTGACAAGCTAACAAGAAACTCTTGCATTGCTTCAGTGAGATAGTAATTGCTGATTTTTTCTGATTTTTTTATTTGCATATCCCAAAAAAAAAAAAGAATTAGTGTAAATAAATATTTATTGAAGGAAAATAAACTAAAATTATTAGAGATGAAGTATAAATGCAGAATCAAACCTATGAGTAACGTATATGGCACATAGAGTAATTAATAGGGTAATCGAATAAGAATTTCTTATTAGTTCCCTTGAAAAGCAAAAGACCCTCGTGTAAATTGGTAGACCATAATAAATGTTTGCCATGAGAAATATAGAAGGTGTTGTTCTATTTTTTTTTTTCTTTTGGTCCATTAGGTGGGATTCTGTATATTCTATGGCTCATTTACAAGCAAATGAAAAAGGAAAAAACAAGTTATGAAGTCCTAATGAAGAAACCAGATCGATAAGTATACAAATTGAAGGCCCGATTATGCTTTAAAATGGAAACAATATTGATCCGAAGGGTATTATTGCAATAATCAGATACGACAATTAAAGTTCTTGGTCATATGACTGGTGACTCAGCGTTGAATGGAAGGAAGGAAAATTAACGCAAAGCTAGAGTCAAATTTGTACTGTGTAAGTAAGTAATCATATTAGCTTTTCGTTTCAAAATTGGTGTCTCTAGAAAATAATATATTTGGATACATCTACACTATATATGTCAGCATTGACATCAACCAAACCCCAAAATGGTCATTATGTTGCATTTGTTTGTTTCTGTATTTAGAAATTAGATTAACTTTAACGTAAATCACAAAAGATCATGACATTTGTTTAATATTAAAACTAATTATTTATGATTGGTTTAAAATTCATCAAAACGAGAGTTTTTTTTATTATTTTTTTGAGAATGTCATAAAAGGAGAGTTAATTGTACTTTTTAATATAAAACTTTGAAATATATGGGCTAATGTATGTATGGATTAAATTTAGAACAAGTATACGTCCTCGCGAGAACGTTGTAAGCAGATTAGATCTCGCGGGGTCTGTGTGACGAATCCCAAAAAATTTAGAACAAGTATATTGTACATGGATTTGATGGTGATACTAATCAGCATGGATTTGCATAGACTAGATTCATAGATTAAATATATTAAACATAATATTAAATTGATTTACAAGTTTAAGAAATTCAAGAAAAAACTATAATCAACATGAATTTTCACCAATGGGAAAACAATTTTGAACTTTATATTAAATTGACCTAATTCTATAATTCACGTATAATTAAAAGTATATATGAGGAGCAAAATATAAAAGCATCTATTGAATGATCATGAAAGTTCTTGCTTTTTTTTTTTTGTGTGTGTGTTTTCAGAAAAGTTGTAATGTTTTCCTTAACTACCCCTTGCCAATTGGCGGCGAATAGACAATGAAAGTGGAAAAAAGAAAAGCCCAGGTGAGAACAACATAATTAACAATGCACTCACTTGAAGAAAAAAAAAATAATGAATTTTCTTTTTTTTTCTAAATGTGAAAAGCAATAAATAATATCAGCAGCCACAGTTATTCAAATTGATTTTTGAGATTACTACCACGTAAGATTCCTCTGGTTAAAATATTAATCCCGTAGTTTAGGTTCATTGACACTAGCAGCACCACATCATCATCAAAAAGATCTCATCTAAATATGACAAGATTAGCCGGTTCAACCAAATTATGTCCGAACCACAGTTGATCCCCCAAATCGATAATCTTAGTTCTTAGTTCGGAACGACTGGTTTAGGCTTTTGTACGAGGATACTTTTTTTTTTATTGACAATTTTGTACGAGGATACTTTAGTTGTGGTTTCTAATGCTTGCTGCTGATACTGTGACGGAATCCCACATCGGAAAGAAAGGGGAAGGTCTTGGGCCATATATACAGGAGTGCTGCACACCCCACTAGGTTGATCTTTTGGGGAGAGGGTAATGACTCCGTGACAAGTGGTAGCGGAGCCGACCCGACCCAACTCCGATGTCACGCCAAGCGCTCCGTGGGGACGGGGTAGTCAGGGTGCCCGGTCGACGACGAGGGCGTCGTTGGATTCGGTGGGGGAGAATGTGACGGAATCCCACATCGAAAAGGAAAGAGAAGGTCTTGGGCCATATATATAGGGGTGCTGCACACCCCACTAGGTTGACCTTTTGGAGAGAGGATAATGACCCCGTGACAGATACTGTCTGAATGCAATGCTCTTTATTCCCAAAAAAAATAATTATGGAGCAGAAAACTAATGGTTCTAACCTTAATGGGCCGACACAATGGGTCTATTTGTTGGAATTGGACTGCTCATGGTTGGGTTTATAGTCTTTGGCAGACATGAAAGCTTGGGCTAAGATAGCTTTATCTAGAGCCATGGCGTCCCTTGGGCTTCATTAGCTAGAGTCCAAATAAGGTAATCGTGTAGACAGACATGCTACTCAAGATTGATAGTGGGGGATCATCAGATGTAATGTAACCTTAAAAATAGAAGACCCAAAGAAAGGGCTTGCCAATGCCTACCCAAGACCCTGAGAACTGATATGAATGCACTCTTGAAAGGGAAGACGACCAAGTATATGGTTATATAAAACAGAACAGGTAATGGTACCTAATTATAAAAAGAGACAACTGAAATAAGTGTATCAGTTAATTATATACATGGTAGTGATAATACATACATCATATGACACTGACAAGAATGAAAGTGATGTAAAGCCTGAGAGAGGATCCAAATTTTTTTTGTCATTTCAGATAAAATGGTAAAGAAGATTCATTCAGCAATTAATGCATGAAACACCTAAGGGCGCCCTTGTTAAGCAGGTGTATTTGCGGGTGTCTTTGTGAGCCTAATTTGTCTACATCCTGTTGATACAGTGAACACAGTCATCCAATCCTGTCGTGTATAGATCAGAAGTCTGTCGGCTATATTGGGTGATCAATTGTTTCTGAAAGAGGTTACTTAAAGTGTTAGAAGAGCCCAAAGAACCTTTTATGTGCCTTATATTTTTAAATTGGGTGTAATAGCTAGATTGCAAGATAAGTTTTCAGGTGCAAAACTGTGTAGACTGATGAAGAAAAAATTTTCAGGTATCACTGGGCTTTATCGTGGGATTGGCAGCAAAATTGCATCTTCCGCTCCAATTTCTGCTATTTACACTTTCACATGTGAACCGGTTAAAGAGTCTATGTTTAGGAAGAATTGCATGCAAGTTTCAGTATTTTTGCTTTTGTGCATGCAAGGCTGTTACATCTTAGTCCAATATAATGCCTAAATGCATTCTGAAAGTGGTGCCGGCCCATTTCATTTTTGCAGGAATATCATGCTTTTGCTCATTGTGGTGCAGGCGGTTGTGCAAGCATTGCTACTTCCTTTGTATTTACTCCCAGTGACTGGATAAAGCAGCTGATGCAAATTGGTTCACACTATCAAAATTGCTGGTACATATACCCTTGGGGTTCTGGTGTTATCATCTCAGCATATCAAGTTTAGAGCTGCTTATTTCATATTTATCTTTGACTTGTTTCTATTAGCAATATATCAAAAGGGTTATATCTGCCTGCTTTCTTGTGAAGACAGTGGGATAATTTTGGGTCATTTCCATTCATTCTTCATAGCTGAGGTCATTACCGGTCGTTAATATTTGCTTACAATCCAGGGCTTGACCTGTTGATATGTTACCATGATGCAGTTTTAGACATGAAACCTTGAAACAGTTAGTCACATCATCACAAGACTATGGTGCTCAACTCAATACATTTCAAATGGCACGTCCATCTCCCTCCCTTGCTGTACTGAGTACTATTATAATATGATGTCACAAGTAAGTCCTCTCTGTAGTTTCTTGAGGCTGTCTCTGTTCTTTTCCTTTAAAAATTTACTGAAGATGAAGTTAGATAACCTCTTAATTAATCACTGAAGCTAGTTAATGGACTGGCAGGATCAACTGCAGCTTTGTTCACAACACCTTTTGATGTGGTGAAGACAAGATTACAGACACAGGTAGATATGATTGGCTCCTGTGTTTGGATCTGAGTACTTTTGAATCCTTAATGCAATATTGAAATTTCTCTAGATGTATTTCTCAAGAAAAAGCAGGTATGCAATATGATATGTGTCATTCACATGTAGATTTCATACCAAGAGAATTTTCTTAAACATGCTGAATAGCTAGGCTTGCCAAGCTGTGCACAAAATTTATTTTTAGAATTGGTTGCTGCAAATTTCGTTTTTGTAGCTTGCTAGATAGTTACTTTGTCATACATCTTTAGAAAAGAAAGATCCCTGAGGGTAAATATGTTTTGGCAGATTCCAGGATCTAAGAGCCAGTATGACTGTGAGTTTCATGCCCTTGGAAAACTTGCCAAAGAGTGAAGGCTCAAAAAAGGGTCTTTACAGGTATGGGTTGCCTTTTGATCTCCTCTTTCTTAAGCAAACAGATGATTGTGTTCTGATTGGATGCTTATGTACCGAAACAAAATGTTTTTTTTTTTTTTTTTCTGAAGCTCCTGTGCTCTTGTAAGGGTAGATTAAGCAACTCACATGCACAAGCGACTAGACATTAATCCAACTCCTCTGTAGAAAGCCATCTACGAAAAGTAAGCAACTGCTAGAGAGGGGCGAGGATGAGGTCTCCTATTCTTGGTTAATCTTTGTCTTATTAAATATGGGTGGGTATAGAATAGCAGCTGTGAAGTTGATGCCTTGCTGAGTCTTTCTATGTCAGAATACATTGAATGTTTAGATGTGCTTGAAAAGGTCCTATAGGTGATTACTGGAATATATGGTCGCAAAATGAGTATTGATAAGTGGAAGTGACGATGTATGACAGTGTGAAAATTCATTTAGTGTGTCTACAGGCTGTTAATCTCTGTGACTTCCTGCTAGTTGTTCACATCATATTCCAATAATTCCTCGTTTGATTGGATATGTTGATTTGCACTCTTATTGTTCCCATGATCAGAGGCTTAATAGTTAATACCACGACTGGTAATGTACATGCCTCAAGGAAGGAACACTCTTCGATGGGATGCATTAGAGCTGATTCAAAACATCATAGTGAGCACTCTTGCATCCTCATCACGACTGCAGAAAGGTTGCATGGCTTGCAATTTCAACTACTTGAAGCATCATTGTGTTACCACCTATTGCCATTGTCTCAGAACACAGGTGGATAACCCCAATGATGAGATTACATAGCAGAGCCAAGCAAAGGGAAGGAACCGCAGACTTGAATATGAGAATGGAGACAGAGAGTATCTTTTAAAGAACATGAAGAGACAACCAAGTTTCCGGTTTAGTGCATTTGGGTAGAAAAAATGTGTTTTTCATGTCATTCTTTTGGGGTTCATCTCCCTCCTTGTGCATTGATACTGTGAAGAAGAATACAAATAGACCATCACCAACGAGTTATTTCTCCAGGGTTTTTTTTTGGTCACACCTTGAGAGAATTGTAGAATCCAAATTCTTTGCCCTTGAAAGGGTAGAAATCTCTTCATGTTGTTCTTGCATCGCTAAATCCTTGACAAGTGGAGATCTAATTTTTCTACTTTGCACAAGAGTTGTCCTATATGAGGCGCATCTCTGAGCCTGTTTGTGAATTAAGAATTTCAAGTATGAGTTTAAAGTGGCAACAAATGAGCAGTAGCCGTATGTTGGTTTTTTGAAGCGTGGTTGAACTTTTTCTTTTTCTTGTTAAGAGACCATACTCATGACTTCATTCCGTGAAGAGGTCATGCGGACAGTAGTCTTCTACATGGGACTTGATATGATTTCTTAGGGCCTGTTTGGAACGTGGGGTTACCTGGGATGAGATTGAGCCTGGGATCAAAACCAGGGTGGGATGGGATTGAGCCTGGGATCAATCCCGGACCATCCTGTTTGGTTGCTGGGATGGGATTTGGGCCTGGGATGGGATTACAGTATAAAATTGTGTTTGGTTTGTGGGTTTGGGATTGAGTTTGGAGGCAATATGACTTGTTTGCCCTTGGGTTTGAACTTGGTGTTTGGTTGGTGGTTTTAGGTTTGGGGTGGGTTTGGGATTATAATTTTATGTTTCTATTAAATTTTTTTATAGAAATGTATTTTTTCCAAAAATGTAATTATTTAATAACAAAACCCATTTAATTGAATATATACTTTTTTTACATGTATTATTTTTTGGAACCAAGACATTAACTCA